>JAFIDM010039025.1:55217-84198 GCA_023159025.1 Thereuonema tuberculata | reverse complement strand
ATCAACCACTAAACGACATCAAACTTCCTTCCAAATGGGGAGCTCTCTCTTCCCTTCTGTGAGTCGCTGCCTATCAACAGGAATCTTCACTTTCACTTCTATCTCCGAACTTGGCGGAGGACCTCTGTGGCTGTTCGCCACACACCAACTGCCTTTGCAGCTCTCTGCGCTCCATTATAAGCCCGAGCTCTGCCTCCCTTTCGCTCTGGACGAATCCACTACAATGCGGGAGACCGGGTCGGACTGAACTACTCTACACAGGTGAATGAAGTTAGTTGACTCCATTCTCTAGGGGGGGGGGGGGGTCGGACAAATCCACAGGTAACAATATTTCCACAGGAAATGGTAAACTCTTAGCACAAACAATGAATTAAAATTTACTTACTCCTGGTTTGGAGTTTAAAAAAAATAAAACAAGTGAAATTAAATTTATCTAGTGTTATTATTTAAGTTAATTAATCTGTAAACCTAATCCACTATCTAGTCATGACTAAAAATGTATGTGGATAATTCTGACAGCCTAATTGTATTGACACCTGCAATGATACTGTAGTTTATTCTATATTCTCTCAACACTTATGTAACGGAGCGGAATGGCTCCATTACGATGAAGCATACAGCTGGGGAATTTTGAATTTTGTTATTCTATTGTATTTATTTATTGAGTAATGTTCATGAATTAAAGGGAAGGTTTATTGATTAATAGAAAAGGGATCGATTTAATAATGTTTATTAGATCTCCAGCATTATATAAAACTGTGTGTTTTCATTAATATTTGTGAAAAGTTTTATTTTGGTGTTAATAATTTTAAATAAGAAATTGTGTTTAAATGATCTAATTGAGGAAGGACAATTTTTAAAACCATTTATTAAAGGAATAGTATTGTGTGGGATGAATTGACTCTGTATTTTCCCATATCGGCTTTTACTTAATCTTGGAACAAAACGTGGGAAAATTTTCTCCTCCGATCCAAACGAGATCACGTGGCCTGAAGTCTAGAAAGTTCGGACAGGAAGTGACGCATGCGGAGACCGTGTGCAACAGGGGGTTCGTGAAAGGTTACGTGAACCCAGTGAACTTGGTTGATTGACGAGGATTGCGTGAGTTTCGAGTTTCGAAACTAAAAGGTTTTCGAGACGGTCAGTTGTGGTCAGCGAGCACAATATCTCTCTGCCACGACCTTTCGTGACGAGTAGACGTGTTGGTCCGCCGGTGCATGTGGACGGCTATTTCTCCCGCGTCGTCCACCTCTGCACGCGGCCGGCTCTTCGTTGCAGTCCGCCGCTACAAGCGATCGGAGTTCGACAGGACCTTACCGGACGAACACAGAGGGACGAAATCAAGAAGACTGGCAGTTAGACGATCCAGGACGGACAAGTTCAACTGTGTGTGTGTTCTACCAGACCTTCTGTTTTTGTAAGTAGACTGTATTTTATTGCTGAAACGAACAGCGTCTTACAACCAGCAGAACCAAATACGGGTGTGTCAGTCGCATCGTACAGACTATACTCTGGAGAACTTAAGTGTCGTTAGTGAGATCCGTTCGAGGCATCAACCAATTTTTTATTTCCACGGCGTGCGAAGAAGCCGTTTGTTATACTCCAGTCACAAGGCTGCATCAATCCCACATAAGGTGAGAGCCTATCTGCCGATTGAAAAGGCGAACTTTAAAGGAACAGAACAATAGTTGTTTCCTGTTTATCCTTTCGTCTCATTCAGGCGTCTGAACTTTACTTGGACAGTGCACAGTGACCAATCTACGAATCGACTTTATTTCATTGTAATCTCTGCATGTAATTTGAGAGATAAGGGTTATATTTGTGGTAATTTTACTTTTAAAATTATTATAAATATACAAGGTGAACAAATCAATAGTTAAGGAGTGATTAAGTTAATCGTAGGTGTTAGCTAGGTTGAAACCTCGTGTTTTAGATTGTTTACAGATATATAAGTGTGTGTTTTTAATATAAATATTCCATTATAAGAGTTGTGTTTATCAGATAATGTTAATCTCACAACTTGAGTATACCGATTAGGTTTCATTTGATAGTGTTTAGATATATTTTATCAACCCGAGGAAGTGTGTAAAGGTGAAAATATTTTTTGTGTATCTATTAAATACATTGTTTAGTCCTTTGAATAAAGAGTGTGTGTTTTTTTAACTTACTTATAAAGTGTTGTGTGCTTCATTACTAGTGAAGGAGTAATGATTAATTTAGTGAAGCAGTATTGATTATTAAGATTTTACTAATTAAGAAGTTTAATATGTAGTATTTTATTAACTGGATCCAAAAATCTCAAGTAATATCCAGCAGGGTATTTCTTCATTACTATTACATTGTAGGTTGGGAAGGTTTCATCGTTGTCTGGTGGGAGTGGGCGTCTTCGATTAATAATAAATTATTTCTTCCATGGTGTTTCGTCATTTACCCGGTCAAAATATGGGCCCAGCAGCCAGGTAAAAACGTTAGAAAGACCATTTAGGGGACACACCCACTCACCATTGACATTTTTAGGTACCCATCCTCTGAATTGGAATCCAGGTGGTAGCAGGTAGCGGTTTATATTATTTAGTCTTATTTGAGGTAACACCCAGCATGTTACACTTATGTTAACTAAAATGCGTCGGGAAGTCTTTTCACTTTTCTTCCATTAATGTCGAATTCCTGTAGGCGAATCACGTAGCTTTTTATTTGCTGAGCACTCCTTGAATTGCCCTAGATGAATCCAATTTTACGAATGGGCTTGCCGGAGATTCATGTTGAGTTCACTAATAATCGTAGCACTAAAGTTATGAGAGCAAAGTCAGTTTAACTATAGCTGAACCTATTCTTCGCTGGCGTTAATTCTGCGGGCTTACTAACCTACTGCAGCATCTTCTAATCTATCGGCGTTTCTAGCTCTAACACTGTTCGGTTAAGCATAGCTTGTTAAATAGTTAAATATTCAATTAAATAGTTAAATAGTTATTTAAGTTAAATAGTTCGCTAGCTGGTTGATGTCCTGGTAAGCTAATAAAAATGTAATCTATTCATACTTAGCAATACCGCTGTTCGTTGAATTTCTAGCTGCCGCATACGAGAGTATTAAAAGGCTATCCATAATACTGTCGCCTTAGCGCTTGTTAATCAAACTTAAATTTTAACATATACTAAACTCTCCGTTCTTTGTGGTTCTGCGTTGTAAGTCCGAAGTGTGCTGAAGTAGTGTCTCCGTGTGGAAGTGTCTAAATGTCTCTCCGCTGTCAAATATCGCAATTTAAAACCACTTTCTCGCCTTTTTCGGGTGCAAAAGGATACACCTGATACAATACTTGAGCTCCATCAATCAGCGATTCACTTCTGGAAAATTTCTTAAATTGGAATAAGTTGTTGCGACGCCATATTCAAATTTCTAGCAGAACAGAAAATCGCAGATGTTCTTTTTTAATTAAGTTTTGAATGATTCATTGACCAGATGTTGATTACTCAATTGCAGGTGTTCATTTCTTAATTAAAAATAAAAAAGAATTATTCTTTCGCAATGGCTTTTTACGAATTCACATAAAAAAAATAAATAATTAGTTATTTAAAAATAAAATATTGTCATTGAATCAGAGTCATTGTCATTGAATGCTGAATTGAGAAGCCTGGACGAGCATGATACTTGGAAGTTTGTTAGAGTCCCTCAGTAAGCCCAGCCACTATCAACTCAGTGGATTTTTCGAATAAAGAAACACCAGAATGGCAAGATCAACAAATTCAAAGCCAGGCTCGTCGTGAACGGTTATACACAAAGGAGGTATTTAGACTACAATCAGACCTATGCTCCTACACCTAGCATGAGTAATATTAGACTAATTCTAGCTGTTGCTACTGACCAGTGCTGGTTCATACAGCAATGTGATGTCAATACCGCATACCTTTACGGGAAACTGGATGAAGAAATTTACTTGTCATTTCCAGAGGGAGTCTTTTGTGATAAAGTGAAGTACGGCGGCGTAAAACTCCAAAAGGCTTTATATGGATTAAAACAAGCGGGAAGACAATGGTTTAAAGAGATACGTGATAAACTGTCCAAAATCGGATTTAAAGCCCTTAAATCTGAACCATGTGTATACGTTAACATCAAAGGTACCTCCAAAGTCATTCTAATAGTATACATAGATGACATCCTAATTCTAGGGAAAAACGAGGAAGATGTCAAAGTCACACTAGAGAAATTGGAATCCATATACAAGATAAAGAAGTTGGGAAATATCAAGGAATTTCTTGGCATGGACATTATCTACAATCAAAAGGTGGGAACCATGGAGATAAGTCAAAACAAGTTTATTACTGATTTGTTAAGCGCAAATCAAATGCAAGAGTGTAAAAGTGTCTCAACGCCTTTAGAAGATGACAGAAAGGTTTCACGCGAACCAACTCAAGAGTTAGACCGGCAAGAACAAACAAATTATAGAAGCGTCACCGGCAGCCTCAACTATTTACGTAACACCAGTAGACCCGACATCAACTACGCAGTAAACCAATTGTCAAGGAATCTGACAAATCCTACAGAAGCAGATAGGATACACATGAAGCGTGTGTTAAGATACCTTCAAGGATCCAAAGAATTAAAGTTGAGATACACAAGATCTGAAGACCAGATGAAAACGTTTAGTGATGCATCGTGGGCGGACGACCCAACTGACCGCAAGTCAACGTCAGGATGCGTGATCACACTTAGCAACGGGGCTATTCACTGGGCAACGAGAAAGCAACAAGTCGTAGCGAATTCGAGTCAAGAATCAGAGTACATTGCTCTAGCTCTGGCTGTGAACGAATTAAGGTCATTGAGAAATGTACTATTAGAGATCAGAGAAGAGAAATATGTGACTGATCCTAATATGATATTATGCGACAATCAAGCTGCTATAAAACTAGCCTCAAGTGTTATTAATAAGAATCGAAGCAGACACATAGACATAAAATTTCACATCGTAAAGGAAGCTGTTGATAATGGAGAGATAATCTTGGAATATGTTGAATCCACGAAGAACACTGCCGATGGATTAACGAAGCCTTTGACAGCTACAAAGTGAAATAAATTCAAAGAACTACTAGGATTGAAGTAATGAGTTAAATATGTTCAAAGCAGAGGGAGTTTTGTGAGAAATTCAATTTTTTTTTTAATCCCTGATAAAATTAAATTAAAACTAACATCAAGGCTTTGAAATATTTATATTTTTTTATTTTCATTAAAACCGAAAGTTAAGAGTATGTTCTTTTGTTGTGTGTAAGCACGTGAGAACACAATGGATGTGTTGAACACAGCATGAACGCGGATGTTCAATTGTTAATGGTGAATCGTAGAGGATCAAAAAAATGGTGTTACGATGGAAGACCAAATAGCAACGATGCTTAGGTTTTGAAAAAGGGAATCGGATGAGTTCCTTCCGATTGTGCTATAGATTAGTTTTTGATTTTAAACTCATATTGTGTTCAGTAAAAGGCGGACGGCCTTGAGAATTAAATAAGTAAGGATTAATAGTAAAGTTAAATTAATTCTTAATAAACGGTTAGGCCCAAAAGATGGAATCTCGCAAATGAAGACTGGCTGACCAAAGTGGAATTTTGCCAAGGTATTATCTTCGACGTTTGACAGGGATTGACGAGAAATTGATGGATTGTTGCTGAACTTTTGTAAGTAGAATTTCTATTTTACTTCACCCATCAAGAATTTGGAAAAGGAGCCAACGTTAGAATTTCGAACACAAGAAAATAAAGTTTAGGACAAAGCAGAACGTATACTAATGAACATTAAAGATTAAACATTACCAACACATTAACATTTGTTCGTAGATTAAAGAAACAGTAAAGTTATTTATTTCAAGTAAAACCATTACTGCTAGGATTTATTAAAGTCAAGGGATATCGACTTATTACAAATGTTGGACTGAATCAACTAAAGTTAAAGAACTGTTGAGTTGAAATGATTTAAGTATTTATACAGGAACATTTGTGATTATTAGCAAGAGTTTTATTTAAAGATTATTTCAACGATGTTAAAGATTATTCGATTGAAGTTTTCAAGTTATGATTATAAACTGTTTAGAGTGTTTTGGTAAAGACTATAATACTAGAATGTTTAGTCAAGAAAAGATTGGAGAAATCAAGTTAACTTAAACATTCATATTATTAAATTACTGTTATAGCACATACGGTGAACATTATTGAAAGCTATCTAATACAAGTTAAAGGACATATGAGATATAAGAAAGTTCTATGTGTTAATGAGTTTATACATTAAGATAAACTTTAGTAATTATCACACATGATGAAAACAGCCATTTATCAACGTTGTTGATTGAACAGTTGATGTTAAGAAAGATTCAAAGGAACTTTAAGTTTTAAAGTAAAGAACTTTAAATGATTGAAATCTACATGATAGATTCATAGACTATTTGAAACAACTGTTTCACATTTTGTAATTGTTTAATGATTATAAAACAAGTTTTTATCAGTTTTGCTTTTCATTTTCTCCTTACACTTAAAGACTTAATACACTCTGCTAAACTAGTACAGGCAAGTAAATAAATTAAAATGCCGTTTAGAAAATTTATTGTATGGAACCTAAGTGACAATTATTCTTATATATAATCCCACACAATCATAAATATTTAAGAAAATTATTATCAATTTAGCAAATAACCGATATCTCATCAAATCTTGTATTTTTAATAAATGTTTCTGAATAATGAAACAACTAGCTTTTCATTCAACTGAATTTTTTAAGAAGAAATCATTAGATGGAAATTGTATTCTAAATTATTTAACAAAAAATTACAATTTACGTACATGATCTGAACAAGATAAAAAACATAATTGAGAAGACTTGCACCTCCTCCTGCTGAGGAACTGAAAAAGAATTGCTATTGTGCAGGAAATTACAGGGAATAAAATAACAAATTCGATTGCAAGTAAATAGATGGTCAAAATTACCTGTCATCTTATTCTAAACAAATAAACTCACGCGAATGATAAATTACAACATGGATCAGAATTAATGTTTTTTGAGCACGAGCTATTTACTGTAAAACAAACTACAAGGAAATAATCTATTCTTAGTTGACAGTTCGGGAAGTGAGAGAAGAACTACAGGGAGATTCTCCAATTGGTAGCTTGAATTGAAAGAATGTCTGAAATAGGTTTGTTGCTACAGTTCCTTATTGTACATTGTTATGTTTTTCATTTATTGCAATTTCAGTTTTATTTTTAAAGAATTTTGAAAAAGACAGAGGATCCCAACTTCGTCATCAAAACTAATTGAATTTTTCCTGTTTTTGTTTCGACTAAAAATACAAATAAAAAAAATATATGTGTGTTGTAGCTGTGGACAAAAAAAAATTTTCTCAGAAAAGGCAAACTTTTTGTCAAAAACCAATGGAACATTAAAATACTGTGTAAGGGGCGAAGTTTTATGACTGAAAAATAATGAAGTGAAATTATGTTGAAAAGATTTGTTTTGTTTGTACATTACCTATAAAAAAAATGGTTTTGTGCTCATCTAATTTTAAGGAACTTTAATAACAAAAAGTATTACGACGAGCTCAATTAGAATGGAATAAGCTTTCTTCTGTTTACAAATTAGAAATGTGGTTCCCATATTAAGTTAGAAAGATTATAATATGGGAAAGTAAAGTAACAAATAATAAGAAAATAATTGAAACGAAAAAATTCTCTAAAACCTATTATAAAGGAACAATCTACGAACTCTTTACAAAAACCGTTTTAAATTGGGTTAAAATAACACTGAGGCAAAATAAATACTATATTAATTAGGCTGTCATCGATGCAAAAGGGGGACCGACATCATATTAATACGTGTCTCAGGAGCCTCCGCGCCCCGACCACGGGTGTCCGGATACTTTTGGCCATATAGTGTACTTTTGAAAAATATTAGCTTGAGAATAAATAGCTGCTGCTATTACAAGAAACAAGAAGAGAAACTTCAAAACACTAGAAGTGAGTCTAATAAAAACATGAGGACTGAGAGTGAAACATTGTCAAAAAAAATTACAAAATAATCAAAATAAACCCTGACAGAGTTAAAGTAATACTGAATTGATTAGAATTTTTTTGTCTCTTTTGAAGACTCTTCTTCTGTCTCTTCACTGGGCCTTTTCTTTTTCCCAAGGAAACTCCTAACGACGTCTGTTTCGTACTGACTTTTGCTAATTTGTGGGTTAAATTTGAGCAAACACAATATACACGTACAAGTACAGGTGAACAGAGAGTAGAGCGATACACACCGTCTCTCCACCAAAGCTACAACGCCACTGCCGCTTGCAGCTCAGCTCCCGATATAACGATATTTTGCACATGCGCAAATATTGTCAGTTAGGCAGTCGCTAAAAACCAGTCTCTGGTTGCCTCTGTTGGAAGGTTGTAAAAATAAAATAAAATAAAAATAGTGTACATAGATGCTATAATAATATTTGAGTTAATAATTCATTTAAAATTGACAACACTTAGACATGTTGCAATATTTCCGTTTACTTATTTATTTAATTAATTAATTAATTAATTAATTAATTAATTATTACATGTGGGCCCGGTAGCCGAGTGGGTAAGGGCGCTTGGCTGCGGGTTGGAGGTGGCGGGTTCGATTCCAGGCCTCGGCGGAGGACGGGAATTTTTCCACGCTTCTTTCTCCTCCAAACGGGCCCTAGGGTCCACCCAGCCCTCTATACAATGGGTACCGGGTTTCTTTCCCGGGAGTTAAAGGCGGGCGAGCGACACCCCGACCCCCCGTCCTCAACTTTGTCCCGTAGGTTCTGAACACTGGAGCCTACCCTCCAGTTGCATTGCGCGGTCCTCTGGGCCTGATCGCAACTTTAACTTTAACTTTAATTTTAATTAATACATATTGGGGTGTAACATTGTAACAAGTAATGTGCGAAGGTTAATACATATTAAAAATATATTTCAATATAACCTAAAAAGTTATTGCCTGAAAAAGTAAAAATATTAGTTTAAAGATATACTCAGTAGAAAGCAAGTTTAACGTCCCTAATCATTTATAAATGGAGAGAAATCGCCAACCGGACAATAAATATGCTTTCGCCCACAGAGCCAACATCAACGAGAATTCTGTACAATTGTTTCATCCTTATTGGGGAATCATCAGCAGAATCTACTCGTTGATGTTTGGCTCGCCGAGCGAAAGCTCTACCCAAAAGCAAAGGCGATCCCGCGAATGGCCCGCCGGGATAAACAACAATAAAATAAATAAAATAAATCGCCTCTTTGTGATTAATTTCCTTAGTGCCTTTCAGTGAGAGGACAAGGGATTAATATATTGGATCTTTCAGGATCATTTTTTATTTTATTGTTGTTTATCCCGGCGGGCCATTCGCGGGATCGCCTTTGCTTTTGGGTAGAGCTTTCGCTCGGCGAGCCAAACATCAACGAGTAGATTCTGCTGATGATTCCCCAATAAGGATGAAACAATTGTACAGAATTCTCGTTGATGTTGGCTCTGTGGGCGAAAGCATATTTATTGTCCGGTTGGCGATTTCTCTCCATTGATATACTCAGTAATTGATTTAAATCCTAAAAGAATGATAATAATATTAAATAGTTGTGATGCGAGATTAAACCAGAACGCATACTTGTGTAACAACGCGCACAGCACGAGTATAGCAAGGTGTTTTAAAACAATTTTGTAAAAAATTTAATAACTGAAAAATATAAATTTTCTATAAATATATACAATGTACAATGTGGGAAGGTGATCACTACTTCCTTAAATTAATTATCTATAACAATATATTTCTACTATCAAGATTATATATAGTTTAAGATTTAACAGTACTTTACTATTACTTAACTTTTAGTTCAAACATCAATACTTTAGTTATACAAATCACTATGATGATTAAATAAACTAAATGTTCAATAGTCCTGCTTTTCACTAATGTTCGATCAGAACTTCGTAATTAATAATTACTTTATCTTAATGAATACAATACAAATCAAACTTTACTCTTTGATTTAAAATAATTATTTATATTCATATAGAATTTCTAGTAATGGCTTTTCACTAGTATGAATATAAGTAATACTATCCTGAGAATAATAAATCTCCCTAGTTTTAAATGATAAGCACAAACTATCACTGTATGAATAGTAACATCAAAAGAATATTACTGCGTGAGTCATTTCTATAATTCTTATCTTCATTCGCAAAGAAATAATATAAATAACACTTACAGTTGCTGTCTTCAATGTAGTACCTACTTGAACATGAATCACCACTCGCTTGACACATACACCTTAATAGGAACAAACTAATTCACTATCGAAGCACATAGATTTCGTTTGAAACTATTCGACGTCACACTGATCCTTTACACAATGGTTCCGCACTTCAATTTCAACTAAGATGATCGCTTCTCACCTTATGTGAAATAATACGAATTTGTATCAGTAAATAGTCTTATATCCAAACTGCATTCTTCATTAATCCTTTTAATGACGGTCAACTTCGGATCTCTTCATCGTACGCCTTCTTCGATATACTCAAGTGGTCTTCGGGTCTTCTAGATTTTCCGTTCCTTAACAAAGCAAATCGATTCTTCTTCTATCTTCATCCGTTCAAAAAACTAATAGTTCTTGAATAACTATATCTATTAATCTCAATCACAGTCTTCGAATTTACTGCAACGGATAATTGAATTCAAATGAATCGAATATCAAATTAATCTTCGGACACGTTAACTTCCTCTTCGTCTGCTTTATTACGAATATACTGTAATCAATTCTTCTGCCTACATACGATTCTTCGTATCGATAACTTCAGTTCCGTTATGGTTAACTTCTGCGAAATAAACTTCGTCTACTCTATTACAACAATATTAGTAATTTAATGGTAAGTCCATTTCCATTAACTTCCATCTCTCGTCTTCCCGTAACGCTCGCTTTGAACTTCTTCTTCCCTCGAATAATTAATGTACTCGTCTTAAGCAATAGCCTTCGCATACAATTAAATTCCGCTTTAGCCTTTACTTCAATTTCTTCGGAGCGTTTACAAGATTCCACTATTCAGTTGGATTATTCACAATTAGAATATAAAGAAGATAATACTTATATTCAACTTCGGTTGTAGTAGATGCAAGTTATCCGACTTCGTTACTTCAGGGAAATTGGATTCATAACTGCCTTCTCCCTATAGAGACAATTCGAGTCTCCCGCATATTTCTCGGAGCAAAGACGATTGGACGGTCTCCGTCTCCTTCGAGCTCCAAGCTTCAACTGAACTACTCTCGACTCAAGGACAACTGAACAGTTCCAAGTCAAGTTTCCATCACGTCATCAAAAAATTTGCATACTTAAAATTTGTATCCCTGAGCTTTGCTCATTATTTTAATTGAAATAAAATAAATTTATTTTCAAGCATTTTTTTTTTCTTTCATTTTTTTTTCTTTAAACTTCAACTTCATAGAAATAAATTTCACAGGGACTTTTAATAATAGTATATCACCAACAAGTTGTGATTGGTTATGCAGCCCGTTTGAAATAGATTTAACAACTCAACAGATGATTAGAGCCTCTACTCGTCTATTGTTTACAGTTAAATTTGGATGTCTTTTTGTTGTTGTTGTTGTTAGGTTCCATCAAGTCGTCTACGACTTCTGGTGACCTCATGCACTAAGGCTCTCCAAACAGATCTATCATTTGCTGCATATCGTAGTTGTTGCAAAGAATTCCCGGTAGCTTCCTTTATATCTTCCAACCATCTTGTTCGTTGTCTTCCTCTTCTTCTCTTCCCCTCTACCTTCCCAAGCATGATTATCTTTTCAATGGAATTATCCGCTCTCATAATGTGGCCAAAATAAGATAGTTTTTGCCTTAAAATCAATGCTTCCAACGAATAGATTGGTTGAATCTGATCTAAAACCCATTTGTTAGTCTTCCTTGCAGTCCATGGTACTCTCAGAAGTCTTCTCCAGCACCAGAGTTCAAAGGAGTCGATTTTCTTTCTTTCCCTCTTTCGCATTGTCCAACTCTCACAACCGTACATCATCACGGGAAAAACCATTGCTTTCACAATCCTAATCTTGGTAGATTTAGAGATGTCTCTGTCTTTCATTATTTTCTCCAGGTTCGACATTGCTCGCCGGCCCAACAAGATTCTTTTCCCTATATCTTCTGTGCATCCTCCATCCTCATCCAGTCTTGATCCCAGAAAATCAAAGTGTGAGACTTTCTCTATCACCTCATCTCCGATTTTTAGCACTCCTATTTTTCCTGTTGTCATGATCTTCGTTTTCTTAATGTTCAATCTAAGTCCAAATTTTAAGCTTTCATCTTTTACAATGCCTAGAAGAAATTCTATTTCTTTTTCATTTTCTGCCAACAGGGTGGTATCATCTGCATATCTTAAGTTGTTAATCTTAATTCCTCCAATCTTCACACCAGCCCTTGATTCCTCTAGTCCCGCTCTTCTCATAATGTGTTCGCTGTACAGGTTGAACAAGTATGGTGAGAGGGTATGTATGGATGTCTTTAAGATACCCAAATTAAGAACCGTTAGTGTGACAGTTGGCTTTTGGCGGGATAGCGACTGCCTTACAGACAATATTTGCGCATGCGCAAAATATCATGATATTGATGCGGTTTTAGGTGATGTCTCTCAGCTCCCGGTTAACCTCTAGTCCATGGAAAGTCGCACAAACCCGAGAGAAATACACCACAGTAAATAAAATGGAAATAATTTAATGTGTCTTGGGCGGCCCGATACCAAATGATCTACGGACCGGTACCAAATGATCTACGGACCGGTAGCAAATGATCTACGGACCGGTACCAAATGATCTACGGACCGGTACCAAATGATCTACGGACCGGGGTGTTGGGATCAATTGTCTGTACGACAAGGAACATTCAACGATATAATCTGCTTATATTACGACCCTGCAGGCCCTTGTCTTGTTTTTATCCCTTTCTTAAAAATCCCTAGATACAAAAGATATTTGATACTGTATTAATTACAGTGAATTTAATGTAGTTGTTTGTTTGTGTGGATTTCCCACCCCCGGGAGTGGGAAAAATCCTAATAGCTCTTCACTCCAATTATATTTATATATAAATAAAATAAAAGTGAGGTTTTCTACTATTCAAGTATAACAACTGTATAAGTTTAATTAATGAAACTCAAAACTTCTTTTATTTCTTCACACATCTCCAATGCGATATTTCGAAAATCCTGATCGGATTTTCTTTTTCAAGCATTAAATAAAAATACATTAATGGAAAAAGAATCAGCTTCCTTCTTTCCCAAAAAAACAGAAAATAAATGAAAATCAGAATTTTAGATTCTCAATTAACAATGCAAAAGTGACACGCTCATCATAAAATGCTTTAACGCGTGCAGCATTATTACAATGCAGCTTTATTAAAGCATTTTATGATGAGCGTGTCACTTTTGCATTGTTAATTGAGAATCTAAAATTCTGATTGTAATTTATTTTCTGTTTTTTGGGAAAGAAGGAAGCTGATTCTTTTTCCCTTAATCAGGATTTTCGAAATATCGCATTGGAGATGTGTGAAGAAATAAAAGAAGTTTAGAGTTTCGTTAATTTAATGTGCCTTTGATGATTTCGTATATAAGTTTAATTTTGTATTTAGTTAAGAATTCATTTTTTGAATTTTTTTGTTGCTGCACACCATATAACAATGTTATCTTATAATGTTTTATATATACTTACATCATTAATAACGATTTTTTTGTTTTTAATTAATCTAGAAGTTGTAACCTCTTTGAAATGTCTTACTAAATTTATTAGAATTATAATATGCAAAACGGACGGAATTTAAAAAAACTAACTCATTTGCTTAAAAACCTTTTTAAAAATTAAAAAAAAAAACTGAAAAAATCTTTAAAAAACATAATAGAGAAACCAAACCTAGGTTTCAACCTGTTCAGTGAACAGTTCTTCCCGAATGAATGATTAGGAACAGGAGAACAGGCACTATATTGAGGTAGGGGACGAATGAAACGCTGAAGAAAAAGCGCATTGCGGAAAACGGAGTTTGCCATTGGGTGAGAAACTGATTGCCACGCCACCAGCGGAATTCTCAAATTTCAATGAGGAAGGCCTATTAACAGATTAAAACCTAGGTTTGGTTTCTCAATTACATGCCCTTTAACGATTTTTTATTTTTTTTTTAAATTTTAAAAAAGATTTTTAAGCAATTGTAGTATATTTTTAAATTCATTCAAGGTAGGATATTCATATTCTCTAAATATCTTAAATGGAAATAAATGTAGACCTAAATGTAAGTAAACTGTACTCTTTTATTTTCAGTTCATTTTGAATATTTTTGTATGCTTTTGGTTCGAAATGGCTCGAAAGTATAGTATATGAAATAATTAAATATTTACAGAATTGATCACATTCATTGAAGATTGCAATGAATGGATTCATTCTAAATCCAATAATCAGGTTTTCCATTCGAATGCTTTCCTCTCTGGAAACACAGGAAACATAAATAGGTAAAATTCTAGTTGACGGTATGCGGTGATTTTTTTTTTTTCCGAGTTGACAAAGATGGCTGATTTAGAACTATTTTTATAAACCGGAAGCGGAAGATGACGTCATATGTTTCAATTTCCGGTCAATGACCGAAAGCGAATACATGAAATCTTTCTCTTGCTAGAAGGGCGCAACCTTATTAAACCATAAAAACACGCTGAATAAATTAGAAAAGAAATGAATTAGGCTTACCTTATGTGACGATGTCATGGTTTTGTGTCGGATATTCTTTTGCAATTAACCCAACACTCATACAGAAATCAATAATATCTCTCTTACATCCATCACTCAATCTTATAAAAAAACGAAAATCACAGAAACCAGCATGTAATTTCTCCAAACCATGTTGCGCAACGCTTGAAGCCGCCATCTTTCCTTCAGAATAGTGGAACGCACGCGGTAGCTCACGCACGTGGAGCACGAGGAAAAACATCACAAAAAAACAAATGATGTAATGTATTACTGCGCACTACCGTTCGCCGGAAGCAGTACTTCCACCTTATGCAGTGAATGTCAAGATCGCTTCCTATTGGCTAGTACCTACAACTGGAATCTACCCCGTAAATATTTATGAAAATTATTATAAAGGATATCTCATCAAATCAAATATTTATGAATAATGAAAAAACTTGCACCTCCTCCAGCTGAGGAACTGAAAAAGAATTGCTATTATGAAGAGGGAGTAAAATAACAAATTCGATTTCAATTAACTAGATGATGATAAATAACCTGTCATCTAATTCTAAAAAAAAAAAAAAAATGAGAATAAGTCCCTTTGAAATTAAGAATTACATAATTCTAAAAAAATACAGTCACGCGAACCATAAATTACAACATGGATCAGAATTAATGATTTTTGAGTTACCTTTATCATACTTTCAATTTCTCTAATTATGGTTCGAAATGGCTCAAAAATATAGTATACAAATTATTAAATAATTAAATAATTTACAGGATTGTTAAATATCACCTTCATTGAAGATTGCGAGTTTAATTCTAAACTTAGTAATCAAGTTTTCCATTCGAATGCTTTCCTCTCTGGAAATAAGCAAACATAAATATTTAAGAATAATTAAGAAAATTATTATAAATTTAGCAATTGACCGATATCTCATCAAATCTTGTATTTTTAATCAATATTTTTGAATAATGAAACAACTAGCTTTTCATTCAATTGAATTTTTTTAAGAAGAAATCGTTAGATGCAAGTTGTATTCTCAATATTCTAACAAAACAAAATTAACATAAATGACCTGAACAAGATAAAAAACTTAATAATTGAGAAGACTTGCACCTCCTCCAGCTGAGGAACTCAAAGAGAATTGCTATTATGAAGAGGGAGTAAAATAACAAATTCGATTGCAATTAAGTAGATGATGAAAATTACCTGTCATCTAATTCTAAAAAAAAAAAAATTGATAATAGTAATCCCTTTGAAAATAAGAATAACATAATTCTACAAAAATATAGTCACGCGAACTATAAATTAAAACATGGATCAAAATTAATGATTTCTGAGCACAAGCTGTTTGTACAAACGAACTTGAAGGAAGTTAAGAGTTCGGGACAGTGAGAGAAGAACTACAGGGAGATTCTCCAACATAACTTTTGTAGCTTGAATTGAAAGAATGTCAGAAATAGGTTTGTTGCTGTAATTCCTTATTATATATTGTAAGGTTTTCATTTATTATTTGCAATTTCGTTTTAGTTTTAAAGAATTTTGAGATAAGATAAAGGATTCCAAATTCGCCATCAAAACTAATTGAATCCTGTTTTTTTACGACTAAAAATTATGTAAAAAAATAAATGTGGGTTGTAGCTTGAGTAGCTGTGTAACAAAAATACTTTTATCCGAAAAAAAAAAAATTTGTCAAAAAGCAGCGGAACATAAAAATGCTGGGTAAATAGCAAATTTTTCGAACTGAAAAATAATGAAGTGAAATTATGTTGAAAAGATTTCTTTTGTTTGTACATTACCTATAAAAAACATGGTTTGTATTCATCAAAGTTTAAAGAACTTTAATAAAAAAAGTATTATGAGCTCAATTAGAGCGGAATACGAACGGTTTTTTTTGTGTACAAATTAGAAATGTGGTTTCCATATTAAGTTAGAAAGATATAGGAAAGTAGAGAAACAAATAATGAGAAAATAGAAATCATTGAAAATGAAAAACATTATGTAAAACATACTAAAAAGGAACAATCTAGGAATTTTTAACAAAAACCAATTGCACACTGGATGAACAACAAATATCCCGTTCTTGAAAAATGTCTGAAATTTGACAGAACCTACTCCAACAGTGCAAAACTAAAAACCATAGACGGAATAGAATCATCCCTGATGAATATACAAGATATCTGCAAAGCACAAAATTTACAATTAGATAGGAAATTATAAAAATTCAGAATCATAAACCTATCCAACAGCAAAGTAATCTTACTCCCAATAAGTAAATTGGCATACAAAGAACTTTAGGCATGAAAGATGTAATCAAAACTGAGGCCGACAAAGGCCAAAAAATAGTTATTCAAATAGAAGAACAATACTTCCGCAAGACTATGTGTTACATAAATCATACAGGGGATGATATCCAAAAAATTAAGAAACTGGCTATCAGTACGATGGAATCTAAATTTAATAATGTTATAAAAACTAAGCATAGCAAAAAATTGATTGATCACGCTACCCAACAGAAACTCTTTATAAAGCAAAGTAAGTTTCCAACTATTAATACCAAACCAAAAACACAGCAACCTAAAATAGATGACATTTTCCCAGGAAAAACTATTATTAATTGTAATAATGCACCCATTGTGGGTATTTCAAAATAAATTTCGTATATATTACATAGCTATTTTGCCCAAATTTTTCCCAACCACAATATAAAAAATTCTATAGATTTCATAAATAAACTCACACAGCAGAAAAATACTAAAAAAAATGAGCATACATTAATTTTATTAGATGTCATCAATTTCTATAGATCTGTAGAACACACATTAATAAAAGAAGCCATAACCAAATTAATTGACCAATAGGCTCTCATTGATCATCACCGCATTGAAATCAATATTTTCATTGAACTCGTCGATCTACTCGTTAATAATCTTTATTTTTAGTACCACAATACACGCTTAAAAAAGGCGTATTCATGGACACAGCAGCCTCTGCTGTAATGGCTGACTCTGTAATGAAATACGTCGAAAAACAATATCTCGAAATACTTCAAAATGACATCATCATCTTACATCACATATATGCTGATCATATTTTTGCAGTAGAACACAAAGATACCATATGCAATATCTTGAAAACCGTGAATGGCATGCACTCCGCCATCCAATTTGAAATAGGAAAAGAAAATACCGCACATTACCTTTTCTTGATTGTCTAATCATCACAACCAGTAACAAACTGCATTTTCGCGGTTTACAGAAAACCAACCCTTACAGATAAAATAATAAGCTATCATTCCAATACCCCAACCCCATCAATGGTAACATTCTATTCAATTATTTTAATAGTGACACATGTGAATTTTATTTTCATTTCACACAGTCGTAAAAATTCAAACAAATGTAAGAGCCGCAGCTCTGCTACCACTAAGACACGTATGAAATGAATACACAGAGTCGAAAAAATAAAATAAAAACTAAAGACATGACTAAAGACAAAATTTAATGTACGGCAAACTATTTATAACTCCGGGTGTGATGACGCCATCTCGCTGGGCCCATTGAATAAGAATGGCCAAGACACCCACTTCAACAGCCTATCCCTTCTGACACCAAATAAGATTAAACAATTATTTTACTTAATCCTTTAATGATTAACCAAAGATAATTCTACTCAAATTAATCTCTTTCCTAATGTTTTTAGCTGTATGCGAAAAGAAGACAAACAACATTATTAAAACTTTAATCAATGAAACACTTTTATTTATCACACACTTATATAAATATACAAATACTGTATACCAAATATCAAAATATCAAAGTTGAATCTCTCAAAATATGAATTTCTCCCTTCCCCTATTTTCCAATCAAATTTAGAATTCCATTCCCATGGTTACCCTGGTGCACCTAGTATTTTAGTTAGCCTAATCAAATAAACATCCGAAAAACATCTTACATATAATTATAAATTCTCACAAAAATACAAATTGTACATATCTAATTAATACAATCTTTTCTTCACCAAAATACCTAATTAATCGTATTGACTTCGTTGATACAAAAATATTTAAAAATATTGTTCTTCGTTTTAACTCGAAACAACACAATGACAATAGCCTTACATCATGATGAACTCAATGCATTGTTATTATAACTTTAAATCGTCCTTCCTTTTACACAAACTATATTTCACTGGTTAATTAACCTTAACAAAAGATACAAATTTCCTTCCCTCTTTTTTATCTTAATTTAACTAATAAGTTTAATACAGTTTATCGTCTCTTTACTAACATGTCTTACACTTGCGTTCATTCATCTTTACTGTTAGTGTCCGCAGAGTTTCACAAAGAACGCACATACACGTCTGTCTTTCACCTTACATGCATTTTACCGGTGTGATTTAACCACGAGTTCGTACGAATTTTGCACAGCACATGTGACTCTTCGATGCTGTCGTTTACTAAAACCACTATCTTTTAATCCTCCCATTTCTGTAAGTTGGTGGGCGTTAATCTCATTATTTGATATTCGTTTCCCCAACAAAACATATTTTACTTACATTGTCTCAACGATGGAGCCGGCCGGATACTTTGATCCCATGTAGCATTTCATTTGTCGACGAACATGGCCTCCTTACTTTCGTAGGCTCGGGGTGGATTTCGCCCTTATCCTGGTACTCCCGATTCGTATTTAAGACAGGCACTGAAAATCCTACGCTCACAACTGCCATCTTTTACTGAGAAAATGCATGGGGTCGTCATCTCCCCCACTTATTAATCACTGGTTTACTTCTTAAAACTTAGTTTACTCACAGTATTTCGTCTTGATTTCTTTAACGGCTTTCGACGACTTCAAATGGTGACTCTGAGTTAAGCTACGGATCCTTAGGCGAAGACTAAATGTTTGGTCCCAACATTCCATATTTACGACATTTTATCAGCAACGCACATTTCCACCAGTCACCCAGGGTTGATCTTGACTTTTATACATTAGATCTCTTTCACCATATTTTAAATAAGTTCACATACACCGTGGTTAAGTCAGTACTCGCCCCGTCGTCTCGGATCGTCGTAACTTTTGTAACAGAGCTATGCCCCGCTACTAACTAAACAGTCGGAGAAAATACATTCTCCTTACTCTCCGCAAAATTTGACATCGTTAATAATTGTCTTTAACTCCGTCTTTTCACCATATAAAACGAACACTGTCACAGTCTTGTCTGCGTTTCTATTCGGACAAACGGTTCGTACGTTTGTACGATAAGGCCTGCGAGCTTCTCGTCTCCGCTCGGGATACGTCGATATCGTATATCGGCTTACATCATGCAAACATGACCTGACGGCTTCGCTTCCGATGCTCAACTCTACTTCTTCTTACTAACTTCCCCTCGACACTGACTTTTTCCCGCCGAAATAATAAATTGCGCTTTCTCACCACCAATGAATTAATGCGGATTCGATCACCTGACTATATTTTCCCGCCAAAACAATACATAATCTGTTATCGCACAACCAATCGTTAAGTCAGAAATCAACCACCTGCCCTAACTCTCCTGCCAAATTTTGCACACGGCTCAATGACCTCTGTTTTCTCGTGAGAAAACCCAGTAACTTTGTATCGGAGATTAATTGGCATGATTTCCTGAGAAACGCATTTTCTCACATTTCCCTTTCACCACAATTCTTATTATAATATCTTAACAAATAAAATGAACCAATATTAATACATATTTGAATAAATGCCAAACAAAATTATTTTTTAAATTCTTACAATATATTCTTAATCCTTTTAATCCACAAATATAAATTAAATCCCCAAACAAACATTATTAATCAAAACTTCAATTTTTAAATTTCTTTTAATCGTCACGGCCTACAATTTGCACCGTGACAATAGGGCATTTAAAATATCATCCACTAAGGAATTGTTCAATAAAGAAATTGAATACCTTTATCAAACTTTCAATTTCTCTAATTATGGTTCGAAATGGCTCAAAAATATAGTATACAAATTATTAAATAATTAAATAATTCACAGGATTGTTAAATATCACCTTCATTGAAGATTGCAAGTTTAATTCTAAAACTAGTAATCAAGTTTTCCATTCGAATGCTTTCCTCTCCGGAAATAAGCAAACATAAATATTTAAGAATAATTAAGAAAATTATTATAAATTTAGCAATTGACCGATATCTCATCAAATCTTGTATTTTTAATCAATATTTTTGAATATGAAACAACTAGCTTTTCATTCAACTGAGGTTTTTTTAAGAAGAAATTGTTAGATGCAAGTTTCTGTGATGCATTCACCTAAGTATTTAAATTCCTTTATTCTGGCAAATTTATTAGTGTTAATGGTCATCTCACGTGCAGCGTTGTTGATATTCGTCATAAATTTAGTTTTTTCGTAAGAAATTTGAAGTGCTATTTTTGCTGCTTGCTCTTCCAGTAAACTAATCTGCTTCTGTGCATCAGGGATGTCTTTGGCAATTAGTTCCATGTCATCAGCAAACGCAAGGCAGTCAATCTCAATACCCTTAATCTTTGGTCCAAGTCGGTGTGACGGTGCACCTGCTAACCTCGATTCTCTGAAAATTTTTTCAAGAGCGCAATTGAAAAGCAATGGTGATATCCCATCACCTTGACGGACATCTGCGTTTATTCCAAACTCATGACTACATCCACCCATAAACTTTACTTTTGCTTTTGTTTCCGTAAGAGTGTCTTTGATAATATTTCTTGTTTTTTGGTCAAGTTCCAGTTCTGTTAAAACATTAAGTAGTAAGTCGCGGTCTATACTCTCATACGCTTTTTTGAAATCAATAAACGTAATGACATAATTTATGTTAGTGTGTTACGAAAATAATGTATAGTGTTTTTTCCAATTCAGAATTTGTTCCGCACATGACCGTCCCTTTCTGAAACCACATTGGGATTCCCCGATTTTGTGGTCCAGTTGACTGCTCGCCCGGTTTAGTAGAACTTTTGAAAGAATTTTACATGTGGACTGAAGAATAGAAACACCTAGATAATTCAAAATAAGATGTACTAACTAAACTTCAACATCTTCAACAGTAGATTCCAATATTTCGTTTTATTTCTAAAACTTTCTCAAGGTTCTCAAGTTTTAGTAATAAAACGAATTGAAAAATCTTCATCTACACTTCATTTTAAAACGAAGTATTGGAATCTACTGTTGAAGATGTTGAAGTTTATTTAGTATTATCTTATTTTGAATTTATTTGAATTTATATATCTTATTTTGAAGTTATTTGAATTTATATATCTTATTTTGAATTTATTTGAATTTATATATCTTATTTTGAATTTATTGAAGATGACGTTTTACGATATACCTCGATATATAAAGACCTCTACATCCACCCATAAACAGTTTGGATCAGTTTTACTTCCTTTTTTGTGAATAGGATGTATTATCGCCATCTTCCAATCCGTGGGGATTTTTTTCAGTTTTCCAAATGTCCAACAAAATTTCGTGAGCTTTGTAATAAAATTTTCTCCTGCATTTTTTCCACAGTTCTTATGTGATCTTCCCCAGCGGCCTTGTTGTTTTTTAGTGATTGAATGGTTTCTTTAATTTCCTGGACAGTCGGTGGGATTGAATCCTGATTCGTTAGGCAAGAATTGAACTGAAACATTTCTTGCGGTAGTTTACTGTTATTTAGAAAAGTATACTACGAGGATTTTACAGTTAGCATCGTTAGCAAACGCCAATTCTTCGTTTTCATCGGCAAAATGATGGGGAAAATTTAGTTAACTTCCGTTTGAAAGCTCTATAATAGTTTCGTGAATTGTGTTGCTTAAAGTCGTCTTCTATAGATTATAACTTTATATCTTCACTTTGTTTGCGCAATTTCCTAATTGATTTTGTTGCTATCTTTCTAACATTTTGAAGCTCTTGAAAGGTGGTGGGATTTTTATTACATGACCCATTATGCCAGGTGTGTTGTCTAAGTTGTGTTAACTTGTCACAATCATCTATCCACCAAGGGTGTTTTCTTGTTCTTGTCAGTGGTGTTATGGTTTCGGCTATTGGTAGAAGTTGTGTCTTAGTTTTAGAAGGAGTTTTCTTGAAAAAGGTCGACTTGAAAATAAATCGTAGTTTATATTCAATTCAATGAGTCGCATGCTGTTCTTATTAGTTTGTCTATGTCCAGACCATTTCCCAACCCAATAACAATATTTCTTCTCTTTGCCAATTTGTGCATTAACGTCACACATAACATGATGCTGTGGAATTCTTTGTAAAACGTTATCTACTTGATTTTAAAATTGTTCCGATCTGTCAGGTGCTTTCCTGTTAGAAATGTTAGTTGGTGCATGACCATTAACCAGAGAATAGATTTTGTTCCCCGATGTTATCGTTAACGTGGAAAGAAGTCCTGAGTAGGATTTTACATATATTGAAAACCGTAAATGCACTCCACTGTTCAATTTGAAATAGAAGAAGACAAAACCGCATATTACCTTTTCTTGATCATCAGAAGTAGTAACAAACTGCAATTCGCGGTATACAGAAAACCAACCCATATGAATATCATACACTAAGGAATTGCTCAATAAAGAAAATGAATACTTTTATCAAACTTTCAATTTCTCTAATTTTCCTACCAGTTTCATTCAAAAGTATTACAACAAAGCTAAACATTAAAAAAAAAAAACCTCAAAAGAAATCCAACAAACACATAATATTACGCGGTCATCCCATACGCCCGTAACCTTGATCATAGTCTAAAACAACTTCTCAGGAGACACAATATCCTAATTATAAACCACCTAATAATAAACTCGTTTACCACTCATCTAACAACATCTTGACATCTCGAATAAAATAAAGTGGTTTACGGCATTCCTCAATTGCAGCAAACAATATATTGGCTGTACAGCACAGTCATTAAATAAAAGATTGAAACACCTCTTAACCAATTACAACAATAAAGACCATTTTAATCCATTCTTTATCAACATAACCAAAAGACTAGCCACACCCCTGACTTTGAACACATTCAGTTAATACTCCAAGCCAAAACGGTCTTCTCCCTTACATTACGTTGGCATATCGCCGATTCTCCCACAATCAACAGCAAACTATCCAATCACATCATCAGAGGCGATTTAAACACGGCCCTTCCAAACCACCTCACAGATGAAAATAATCTGCAGGCAGATTGAAACGTCCATGTCCATGTGTTTTTTAAATTACCTTTGTTAATTTTAGGATTTTAAAATTTATTGGGATTCTTACAAGGATTTTTAACAAAAGCCGTTTTCAAATCGGGTTAAATTAACATTGAGGTAAAGTAAAGAAAAGTTAAAGTAATCATATTAAAAGAAACGCCTTTTTTTTGGGGGGGGGGGGTTGAAGCTGAGACCCTGAGACGGCCCTTTCGAGGTTGTTGTGCTCTCTTCAGTCAGTGCCAGACCCAAAAAGTTGTACGAAGGGAAGAATAAGTTGAAGATGGAAAACACAATGCACTCTCAATAATTAAAAACAAGAATTAAAAAGAACATATGTAATGGAAACAAATATTCTTGGGCGTTTAGCTTCCCGCCTCAAAAGGAATTTCTCAATAAATAAAGAAAAAGAAAATAATACAGAAAAAACAACAATAAAGATGAATACAAGAACTATTAAGCGTCAAACTTTTCTCTTCAAAAGGAATTTACCCAAAAAGAAACAAAAGAAGAAACAAAAAAACACAAAAAATTGCAATTGCACTGACTGAGTAACCCTTGATGAAGAGAACACAACAAGCCCGAAACGGCCGTCTCAGAGTCTGAAAAAAATGCCAATAAAAGGCATTTCTTTTAATATGATTGCTTTACCCATCATAGGGTTTTTGCTTTTTTCTTTCGTTTTTTTTGTGGATTTTGTTTCTCGTCTTGTTTTTTTTATGGGCAAATTCGTTTTGAAGCGAAAAGTTTGCTGCTCAAAGGTTTTGTTTCCATTAGGAAAGCTTAACGCCCAAGAATATTTATTTCCATTAAGTATGTTCTTTTTTTTTAGTTTTTGTTTCTTAATTATTGAGGGTTCATTGTGTTTTCCATCTTCAAAGGTAAAGTAATTTCAACACAGACTTTTTGTCAATACAAAGTAAACAAAAGATAATATTTTTCAAAGGCAACGCTAATCATCATCGCTTTTTCATCTGAGAATAAATAATTGCTATTATTACGAGAACAGAAGAGAAACGGCATTGCTCGTGAAGTTTGTTTATTCTATTCACCGATTGTAAAGGTACTAACCTATATATGATGTAAGTTGTTAAGCGTAAATCCAATACTTATAATAATAGAATGAGCAGCTTCTTTTTTTATTTACAATATCCATGATCTTGGAATTACACTTTTATCCCCGAAAATAGACAATTCGTATAGACTATTTTGTCGATTGAGTGTCTGCTCAGTCTTCACCAAAGGAAGTACAGTAGACCCGATTATCCGCGGAATTGGGTGCCAAGGGTACCGCGGATAGTAAAAATTGCGGATAACCCGAAAAAAGACTAAAATTGAGGTGTAAACACGAAAAAAAATATTTCAGCTTAAAAACTACGTTTTATTATACAAAAAACATAATATGCAAAACTTTTAAAATATATACAATACAGCAGAAACCTTTCTGCAGAGCAAGAGCCTGCCATTCATCCACTAATTCCGAGAAGGCCTATAGGAATACGATGCACAATAAACCTGTCAGTAATTTTCGACCTTCGCACTGTAGGACCTATTGTACTTTCCCTGTTGTTGGCTTGGATTAAAATTGTTTTTTTTGAGGTTCGTAATTAAAAAAAATTTTCGCGGCACTCGCGGATAATCAGGGCTCTACTGTATCTGACTTTTATTCTTAGAAAAAACGAACACAGAAAAAGAAAATTAAGCCTCGAAAAAAACTCGAACTCGGCGTGATTCATCTGAAAGCAGAAAAAAATAATAATTCGTTTTCAGGTTGACAAGCTACGTAGCATCACAGTTCCAGAAAGTTCACCAAAATTAAATTATGTAAATTTCTGAGGAGTTGCTCAGATTTTAAATTAAGTAGTTTCATTAATACAGAAATTATGAGAGTACTTGAATTATGAAAATTTCAAAGCTCCTCCGATTTAGCAAAATTAATAAAACTGAAACACTGGCGTTAAAAACAAGGGGCGGTTGCCACTTCATTCTTTTGAATAGGGTACGTAAATTGCATTTCGCCCCCCCCCCCCACTACTAAATTATGTGTAAATTGGTTTATTTAAATAAATAAACGTGCTTCGTCAATATATAAAGTTATGTATGTGTAGTCGAATTTAACCAAATTTATTTCGAAAAACGAAACAAAAGAAAAGTAGAATAGAATCAGATCATTTGATTTAAATAGGAATTTTTTTCATTCCTCAGACATCACTCTTTGAATACCGTAAAGATGAGAGCATCTTTTGGAAATATCTTCCTTTTGCTCTGTTTTCTACTTACAGAAAGGAAGTAGAAGTAATATTTTAAAGGATTGGTTGAAAGAATCCTTCTAACTTAGATCTTTCTTAGATTATGTCATTATTTTTATTTTATTTTTAGTAATTACTAAATTTAAATTATACTCATTGCACCCAGAAGCAGCAGCAGCAATGGAATGTCACTTGACGTAGGCAATGAGAATGCTGATACCAATAACCGATTACATATCAGAACAGATGAGCCGTTTATTCCGGAAAACACTACAGGTCAATAGTCCCAATTAGAATTGCGTCACATCGTTCCTTGCGTCGATACCGTATATGCGGCGATACGGCTTGGTATGAGTCATACTGACGTCTAATGTTATTTGCGGTAGATCCTCCCACAGCGGTTGCAATTGCCGTTTTAGATAGCTGATATCCTTAATGGCCGAAGCTGCCGTCCCAGTTGGTCCCCACATGTTCAAAGGGATACAAGTATGGAGATCTAGTGGGCCAAGAAGGGTGTTTATAAGGCAGTACAGGGAAACCCTCTCTGTGTGAGGGCGGACATTATCTTGTTTGAAAGAAGACAACTGTAGTCTCTCCATGAAGGGAAGTTTACGAGGCCGCAGAATCTGTTAAATGTACCACTTCGCCGTAAATCTTCCCCTGATCACTATCTGCGCGGACAGAGAATCGGAGGAGATGGCTCCACAGTCTCCTGACGCTACAAGTCCTGTCCGTGTGTCCCTCAACAATGAAGTCCGGATTTATGAGCTTCTCCATACTCGAGTACAGTGGTTATCCGTATCGAAGTCAAAACCTAGATTCGTCACTAAACACGATTCGTTAGCTGTTCTTCACTTCACAACTGCCAACGAAACTGGCGGTGTTGGGATGTTAACAGCAAATAGAATGCAAGTCTTGTTTTGTAAGTCGCCTCGAAATCATAAGGTTAGACACAAGGATTTCTACTGATGCCGCTTCGTGTCTCTCGATGGTGGACAGAAGCACCCATGGATCAGTTCGCGCTAGTCGGACAATGAAACGATCTACTCTTCTGCAAAGAGTAGTCTGCAAACGTCTCCGACTGCTTTCCCTGTGAGTGTGTGCTCCCTCGAATCTCTACTGCTCCCAACACCTTCGCATATGCAGTCGAAAAGTGACAGTTTACGGCAATACGACGAAACAACCAGCCTGCTTCCCGCAGTCGGACGATACAACTCTGCCAAACTCTATCACTGTTCGAAGTTTTGAACAGCTGATAGAGTTTGGAAGAATTGTTTCGTCCGACTGCAGGAGGCAGGCTGGTTGTTTTGTCATATTCGTTAAATGCGTCGTCGAGGTATGCTCAGGACTCAGAAACCTGCAATCCACAAACATTCTAATTACAAAGCACACAGCGGTCATATGACGATCGGTCACATGACAACCGCAGTAGCTATATTAATGTCTCTGGTGGAAGTTCTCAACAGGCAATGGCAGTCCAATTCTAATTAATATCACAATTATCTGTGACCGATTCTTATACCGAGTTTTGTCGTTCCTGAATCATTAGTTCTGGCTGAGCTATTTTTTTTGGTGATGAGTTTAGTCCTAGTCGTTTAAGAAATAATTTCTAAATATTTTTTGCATTTAATTGTGTAACAATACAAACTTTCTATCTTTTAGTTATATTAAAAAACAAAACAAAAAACAAACAAACATTTAATAAGTCAGTAGAGTATAGTAATTAATTTTTTTTCTTTTTAAAATATATTTTCCCTGTATCTATATGTTTTCCTTGTAACTACAAATGATGAAAAGGCAAAAAGATAATGTTGATGTACCTAGCAGCCTTCAAAATAATTAATTTTCATTTATATTGGTTAGTGAAAATTGAGCAGCAATTACTGAATGATAGAAATAAGTGCTACAGTATAAAATTTCCTTCAGATTTTTCATTATTACTTTTTATGCATTTGGTTAATGATATTCCAATTCGACAACTAACTAAAAACTAAAGCATAAATTTGAGGGCGACCTATAACAATAAAAAAAAATTAAAAATAATATTAAAAAAAAGGAAGTGCATTAACCTAAGGAAAAATGAAAAAAAAGTTAAGAAAAAAAAAATAATAAAAAAACAGTAGATATACGAATTTGAACCGACAAAATCCAGCATACAAGTCCGAAACCTATTATTGGAGTAAAATGGAAGCCAAATGAGAGGTTTGGCGAAGTAGAATCCCAAAACATTTGGAAGACAGGTGTTGGAGAAAACAAAAGAGGAAATATAAAAGCTAAAAAAGGCTTAAACCATAGGATTGGGAATATGAGGAAAAAGCTAAGAAAATTCTAGAACGTTTCTAGAAAAGGAGAAATATAAGGGGAAGATGGATGTAGCGAACTCTGGATCGTTACATGCTCCCACTGCGCTAGGCGGATGTGTAAACAAGGGGAAGAGGGAAGGACGGAAGCAGACAGTGATGTGATAAGAAGGGAAATTTAGTCTAGGAAGAAAGTGGAGGCGGGTGAGTGTGGGAGGATGTAAACAAGTTCGAGGTGAGTGAACAACTTAGGGTATGACGCAGGTGAGCTTTCAACATTGAAGTAAGATATACTCTGCACAACAGTGCTACTGCTGACATTTGCAGAAGACAAGATTTCAGTCACAGAAGATAACCACCAAGGTTTATCTGCGATCGGGACATTGTAAATCTTCTGATTGTATTGGAGGAGGAATGTAAGACTTCATTTGGGTACGGAGGGATCGTTCTTACTCAGAAGATCGTACGAGATCGGCCTATTTTGCGTTTCATGATGAAA
>JAFIDM010039025.1:30046-48394 GCA_023159025.1 Thereuonema tuberculata | reverse complement strand
ACCTTCGTACCTGTCAAGTTCCGGGGCCCAGAAACTTCTTTGATTAGACGTATCCTCTCCTCGGAAGGTCTGATCCTACTTTTGTTTATTGTGAACCCGAGAAAATCAATTTCGGACAAAACATAATCTCGATTTATTGAAGTTTACTTTCAAGTTGCTGGCAGTGACTTGAAGTTTAGTTTCAAGTTCGAGCTTGAACTTGAAACTAAACCGTAACTTGGTGGGATTCCATGTCAGGAGTTGCTACCAATATGTCATCAGCATAAGCCAGAAATTACTCCGAAAATTCAATAACTCTTGTTCAATAGCAGTGACGTAATCTGATGTAGCCCCAGTATCTTTCCCTTGTAATTCTAGGGAGTCTGCTAGGTGTTCGCCGTCTTGGGAACACTAGCGCTCCTTGGAGCACGGATGCTTCGGCAACGAAGCTCGCACTTCGGTGCGAACCGACCACACACACAATCTGATGTAGATTTAACAACACTATTGAAAAGCTTAAGTTTTTTTGACAATGACAAAGAGTAGTATATAAATTATATGGTAAAACAATTACTGATAACAATGCCGAATAAGTAAAACATTAAATTAAAATAAGCCAGAAAAAATATTATTAGATTTGATATTATGTTTCTGTAAGTTTTAATTAGGCTTGAACTTTGATTAGGTGTCAATTATTTTAGTATTTTTTACTTGTTTTTGATCTCAGACCTCCTATGAATTAGCTATGATTTACAGCAAAGTACATTGAGTCAATTGAGTTCGGATAATCTTTATTAACCTAAACTTTTTATATGCTATTCAGCAGCTTCAGTAACATATTACATTATCTATTAATTATCTCTTAAGTTATCTATATCATGTACATAGGGTACTGTTCGATCTACTGTAACAAGTTGTCCTCCATTAGGAGTTTTTCAGTTTCTTAGCCAACAGACAGTGTGATTATGGCTGCTCGAAGATATTAAGGTTTTATCAGGTAAAAAAATTTAATGATGCATCTGAGTTGTCACGAAAGAAATATCTTCTGTGAACAATAATAAAAACTGCTACCAATTTCGTCACGAAAAAATTAAAAAAGGCATATGCAAGCTATCCAACCAAAAGAAAAGATATAGATAGAGCAACCATGTTCTGCTACCAATAAATTGTCACGGATCTTGCAGAAATGACAGAAAAAAAACCCATGTAAATCCCAAATATCGCGACAGGGTAAAAGGATAAATGAATAGAAAAAAAAATCTAAATTTTACTATATAACTAGAGTTCAATTAATTAAAATAAAGTGGAAACAATTACGCAGTCGATAGGCTGGGTCCAATAGTAAATATCGAAACGTACAAAAAATGTATGTATGTGTAGATGATAAATGTAAGATAAATCTATCTACGGCAAAATAAATACAAACATCAAGATAATGAAATTATTAGCTAAAATATTATATTTATTAATACTATTTATTAATACTAAAATATTATTATATTTATATAACATTCTTAAAATTTGTTATTAAAACAATACATTGTCTGAAATACAGATATAAATAAAATGTTTAAGATGATATGGTCATTTTTACGACAATTTCCAATAGTTTCTTACTATAGATGAGTTCGTAAGGAGGATTTTTCTTGGTCTCTTTGAACTATAGTTAATATGATCGAAAAAAAAAATATATACAGTAAAATAGTAGAGTCATCGTCGCATTCTTTTGTCATTTAATTTGGGATCCCAAATTTCCGAAGAAGACAAATAAAGCTCATTTTTTCACTTATTTCTAGTTTTTAACTATTTCAGAACTAAAATGGAACACACATTTTGTGCCATCATGCATCCAGACACATTAACGGAAAAATGAAGCACACACTGCTGATCCGACTTCCGGCTCCGAACAAAAGGCTGAGTTCGGAAAAATGGGTCCGGTCGCTCCGCATCCAGTCGCTCGTTTTGGGCATCACTGGTGTTTTCTTGATGTTCGCCTCGATATCTTGCAGATACAACAAGTCTGTGATTCCGCCGACTCCTAGTCTTTTGCGAACTGCAAACAATAAAGGGAATTGGCTTTCCTTTCCCATTTGAATCTAAGAACTGTTTAAAATAAAAGTTAGATTGATAATTGATGTTCTTAATTTGTAAATTTTTTTTGTAAAAAATAAAAATTATTAACAAGGAATTAATGCTTCAATTTGTTTTTCTTTTTCTTTTCAGTTAATATTGAATAACGAATTGAAGTAATGGGATAAAAATGTGATTGTAATCAAATTTTATTATTTCTTACTGTACTTCGGCAAAAAGCAAGTACATCACAGAAGATTAAAAGTGTTATTACTGTAACTATAAACACTTTTCTCTGAAAAAAAAGAGAACGTCTCTTATTCAATCAAAAAAAGAAAAAAATGTTGGTCATTGACGAATTCAAACTGAAAACTGTGCTAAGCATCTGAGGCTTCTACAGCTTATAGTAAGATTTTACAAAAAGTCTTGAAATTAGGACAGAATGCAATCAGAAATTTCAGTTTTTGAAAGTTCAACGGAGAGTGAAGATCGGAATTCTGAAATAAAGTCTTTTCATTCCTCAGTCCCGAGACAAATACCTAACAAAACTTTCAATGTGACTGATTACATCACTATCTTTAATGTTGATTTATTTTTTAATAGAAATGTTACATTTGACAGAAGATTTTACCGGATATTGGTGTGGATAATTTGCAGTTTCATCTGTTCAGTACAAATTGCCAAGTTCTATACATATTACAGATATTTTATTCCAGTTGGGAAACTCGAGGTCGCGAAACAGACAGAACTACAATTGCCTGGTTTTATTCTATGTCATGCTCCAATTACATTTAATGACAAAAGAGGATTAAATACAAGTCAAGTTTCAATAGAAATAAAGGTTAGTATTACTCAGAAATTTTCTAAATATATATTTAGTGCATATATATATATTTTTTTTCTACCTCAAAATATCATTTTTTTAAATTATCATTTAAGTACTTAATGGTCTAAATACACTTCAGCACTTATGGATTATATAAAGTGAAAAGAAATGTTAAGTAATACTTATTACTTAAGTATGTTAAGTATTTTTGAAAGAATCAGTAACAACTACATTGAATTCGGTAAATAAAAGCTAAGGAAAAGGGAAGAAAATCTATAAAAATGCACAAATTCATTAGAATTGTTTGCTTTTCACGCATTGAGCCATCATCGATAGCAATTGGGACAGCTGTTTTGTCCTTATTAGGACTCGAAAGCCAGATTTAGCTTCGATGATTCAGCTCCGAATGCGTGAATACCTACGATCCCGTCTCCCACTCTCGGAAGTGGGACCTGGATGAAAGCAAACAACAAAAGAAAAAACGCTGTAACAAAAGAAATAACAATATGATTTTATCTTATTTTCTTTTCAAAACGATTCCAACAACGATTGCGTATAATATAATGGTAATATTTTCAACTAGATCATATTTTGCAAACCGTTTTATTCAAAATCTACTACAGCTAAAAATGTGAAATTTTGCATGCCCACATGGAAATCCATGTAGACGTGCACAATCATATTTTTAACATATAAAACTGTAAATTTTATATTGACTTTTTGTTTTTAAAAACTTGGAAATCAGCCATAAGAAAGACCATAACAAAAGCTCCATTAATTTTGAAATCGAAACAAAAAAAATTAATTTCTAATAATCCTACAGCATCGTAGCGTTAGTCACTTTTAATTACCTTCAATCGTAACATGTATATATATTTATTATGCAAATTTTCTGAAGTGATTTTTTAAAAGTGCGCGAGTCTAATCAAATCCCGGCGATTTGCTAGTTGTAAAATTATGTAAGAGCGGCATTAATGCTTGGGCATTCAAATTCCAAACGAATGATACATGTAATATCTGTATATTCTGTGATATTGGAAGTGTGATTTTAGATCCTTAATAAGTGATGTGAAGCAACCTACATTCGCGAAAATCTTGATTCCTTGGTAAGAATATACTATTTAAATACACATATGCCTTGTCCAGTTTGTAGTTCTATAGACTCTTCGCTAACTGCAGTCTATTGTAGCCACAGGAATAAGGAAGAACTTACCCAAAGAAATTTTGGATACGGTCCATTGTAATATTATAATCCCTTTTGCATTTTTCATATATTTTTTGTAGATTATAGTGAAAATAACATATGTTCTAATAATAATAACATCATATTATTAAAATTACTTTATAATACGTCATACGAAATTTAAAAATTTTAAAAAGTTTTATTAAGAATTCAGAAATGGGCCGGTTTCGACTTTGTTACCAGGCTTTTGAATGAAAAAGCCTGGAAGCAAAAGCGAAACCGGTCCATCTCTTTATCCTTAATGTGTTAAAACTTTTTAAAATTTTTAATTTTGTGCGTCAGTATATACTTTTCAAATGCATATGTTATACATTTATCATATTATTAACAATGTAATTAACTTATTATGAGTATTAAATTTTTATTTCAAGAAGTACATAAAATCTTATAATCCAAATTCATCATGAATAAAGTAAACTAATATTATTATACTTCTTTATTTTACATCACAAATTCTCCATTACTTACAATATTTCGGAGGCCTCATTCGGCCTCCTTTCTCAGAATTAAGTAATGGAGAATTTGTATATAAAACCTTTTTTTTTTTCTGTAAAAAACAAGAATTTAATATAATATGTAATTTTACTTTTAGTGTTCGTTATTTGACATCAATGGCAAATGCACTGATCCACCTTATGTATCTGATGTGAAAACTCTTTTCGGAGATTGTGTAGCAGTAAAATTTGGTAAATATTTTATGTATTTCCTTTTTGTTGGACTTACTTCTTTGATTATAACTGCTATTACATATACGCTGAGCTGTCTATTGCTTATTGGGAGCGACCATGCAGGGATAGAGGTGGGATGGGGGACGGTATATTGTATATTGGGAACGGAGACAATCTAGTAATTTGTACGAGGATTTCGGGCATCATGATTTTACTTAAATAAATATACTTCAATAAACAATAAATATACTTAAGTGTTTTAATCAGAAAACAAAATCAGAAATCATGTCTTAAGTTGGACCATGAATAAGGAAATAGAAATCCGTTTACAGACCACAAGACAAATGAAGGAGAATAATAAAACTTCTCATGCGTAGTCAATAATTACTTATATTATTCAAAGAGAATAGAGAAGAGTTAATGCTGCGTACTTATATTCTAAAACTATATTTGATATTTTTAACTATTTCGATTTATGACTAAAATGAATATTCGTGACTTTTATTCAAACATTAAAAAAAAAAAAAATAAAGAAATCATTTTTCTCATATGCGGTCACCATCAAAAACTGCAATTTCTATTTGAGGGGGAGGGATTTATAGTATATTATTTAAAGATTATAAAAGAAAATCTGGAAACCCTAAAAAATTTCTCGAATCTACATAAAGCATCTAGACTATGTAGATAAACATCTTATTAAAATATTTTTCATCAATATTCTTCTTCATTATAATTCTCAAATAACCAAACATTACTAAAATTTCAAATAACTTCTACTTTAACACCACGATATTTCATCTTCCTCAGCGAGAGACTTCTTCAGGTCATGACAGAGGACAAGAAATTAACTCTTTCTCATAAATATATTTCAATACAAAAAGAACTAAACCAACATAAGAAAACAACAATCCAGACATTATGAAAAATTAATCTTCTTCTTAAATGTATTTAACACAAAACTCACAGTAACTCCTTCTTCATTCTAAACTTCTATAGAATAGGACATTTAGGAGTTTTCCTAAAATGTTAGGATATTTAGGGGTTTTCTCTTTTCTTACTGCAATTTTCCTGAAGAAAACTTCCGCTCAGGAAGTTGACATATCGAGTAAAGAAGTTTAGAATGAAGAAGGAGTTATTGTGAGTTTTGTGTTAAAGAATCCAGAGAGTTCATAACTTTTATCTGTATGTTTATCTGTATTCATTTTTATCTTTGCATTTCCTAATTACTGATGTTCTGTTTATTTTTAAATTCTTTTCCATTGCAGCCGTTGAATTAGTTAATTAATTTAAGTTAGTTATATTTTTATCCAATCATTATATATTCTTTTATTTACTTAGCCAATTAAATCAAGCTTTGTAAATACTATAAAAACCAATGCTTTTCGTTCAATAAATTAATTCAGTTCAGTTCCAAAAACTTGACTCGTTTTCTTTAGATCCCAAAGACTCTCCCACAAACACCATTACAATACTAATAACAGTAAGTCCAAATCATTCTAATAACAATTTAAACAATTTCAATCATCTAATAGCAATACAAACAAATCCCTAATACATTTATTTTTTCATGAACTCTTTCATAAAACCGAAAGAAATATTGCTTATTAAAATTGCTTATTTTTGAGGAAGAAGAATTAATTTCTTGTCCTGTATCGTCACCTGAAGAAGTCTCTCGCTTAAGGAGATGAAATATCGTGGTATTAAAATATGATTTATTTGAAATAGTATGTTTGGTTATTTGAGTACAATGAAGATAATCAAGTACATCTTGATTATATACTTAATCAAAATCGTTAAGAAATACCACGAATTCATACATTTCTGTGACGATAATATTAGTAGATATTTTGAATTGAAATATGAAAAAACATTCTAACATTCTAGCATTCTAGCATTATATTCTTTTTTTATCCGTTGTAGATTTCTTTAATCTTTGAATAAAATAACTGAATAAATGATAAAGAAAATTACTTCTTTGTTTTTAATGAATCTTATGCAGACGATGATTATATTCAAGTAATAGTATTCTGAAAATTTTATTTTGAATATATTTTAAGAAATTTTCAGAAAAGAGTCAAAATAACAAGCTTCTTCATTTTGTGAATTTTTGGAACTAAACTATCTTGTAAAGGTTGCTTTGACACCATTATTGTGATATATTTCAAAACTTAAGACACACTATCTCTAAACAAAGTTAGATGATTATCATTGTAATTGCAGATTTCAATGTTTTCGTCCGAATTTCAGTTTCATGCAGTTGTTTTCTATTACTTTTAGGAAAGGCATTGAGAATTGTGGATGAAAATACGTCCATTCGCTTCAAAATTCAAGATCCTCAAAGATCTATTCAAATGGTAATTAACCCTTTAGGAGAATTGAATTTTTCTTTTAACATATTCCATAAAAGTCGTCATTTCTTACAAACGGATTTCATAGTATTCAAATAAGAATATATTCAATCAGTAAATTTTAATTGAAGTCATTTTCTGAAATGTAACTTTGGAAATTAATCATGCATTATAAGTGTAGTATGAAATTTCAAGAGAAAACCGTAAGTGATTTATATTTGAAAATCTTTATTTTTCTTTTAGTTTTTGACTGAGGAAATTCCCCATGGTTCAGAAGTATATAATCTATTTCATATGTTTGTGTCTTTTCTTGATGTTTACCATACAAATATTAAAGTATACTTACTTCAAAATAAGGTAATGGGTTAATTTTGAAATTTAGCACTCTTTTTATTTACTCAGAAATCTCGTTTATCGCTGTCGTATTTCCAATGATTAACGATACTTTTTTTTTTGAATTAATGTTACAATGTAGTTTCTTCGTTTAAATATCTCCCATCGACCTTGTTATGAACGACATATTGTTGCAAATTGCATTGAGAAATGCGCCAAGGAAAAAGTAATAAAGCATCTACGTTGCAGGTAAAAATTAAGCTATATTTAATTAAGTAAAATCTATAAAAAAAGTGAGTTGTTTAACCTTATTAAACAAAATAAATATTTATTTCTTCGGGATAAACATCTTCGGGATCTTTTATTCTTTTAATAATTCGGATGTCACTGAAATTAATACAGTGCAACTTGGATAATTCGAACGTCTTTAATTCGAATTCGTGGTTAATTCGAAGATTTCTCTTAGTCCCTTGAATTTCTTATTAAATCAATGTTAAAAAATCGTGGATAATTCGAAGTTCAACTTCCTTAATTCGAAGTTTTTTATAAAAAATTTCGAACCATAACGACTTTTCGGCGTTTCATCGTTAAGAAATTCGACACGTGACAACTGAAATCCCCTTCCCGCCACCGTTCGACACGTGACGCTTCAGACGCCATTCGAGCTTCCTGCTGTCAGTGTCACCATGTCTTTCAGTAAACCACGCGTGTACAAGAATTTAACGTTCGCTGAAAAGGTCGCCGTCATTCACGAGGTGGAAAAGGGTGTGAAGAAGAAATGCCAAATCGCCAACGAGTAAGAGATAGCGCCGAATTTCGACGGTCCATTGAAGGACAAACCAACGTAAGTGAAGCTGTTTTCCGTTCACTAAACATGCTTGATGATTTTGCTAACTTTAAGCGACTGAATTCTACAAAACAATCAGACATTGCACAATTTTTTGAAAAACTATAATTTTCTGTATTGAATGTAATATGTACTGTAGCTTACGTAATATAAATCTTATTTTGTTTACATACAAATCATACATATAGTGTTTAAGTCTTTCATACCATGATCTTTCTGAATAAATATTTACTTATTGACAGAATAATCTTTTCAAGCATTCAGTGGACCTGAAATTAAAGTTAAAAGATGTAAATTGTTTAATTCGAAATCTTGGATAATTCGAAGTTTTGTAGTGGTCCCTTCAGCTTCGAATTATCCAAGTTGCACTGTATTACAAATGTTTCTGTTATTTTAATATGTTAAAATATTCATTTAATTATTACTAAATTCATTTATATGTAAAGAAAATTATTTTTTTAGAATTTTACAGTGTTCTTAAAATTAAAATTAACTTATCAAAAAATAACCACGATTTAAATCAGTAAGTTGAAATGAAAGTGTATAGAACCAGTTTTTTATCATACCCGTGAACCCATCACGTGAAACTTGTAAGACGTAAAGGATCAAATGCCTCTAAAATATGCAAAACAATACTCAGATATCAAATATTGAATTCTTAGAAATATTTTAGTAGTTCTTGTTGTAAATTTAAATATTGTTAAATTGAATATCATTGACACGAAAGTTGAAATAATGAATGTAAGTAAAAGTATTGTTTAAAAGTAACGACGGAATAAGAAAGAACATAAAGATAATAGATATGTATGACTAGGCGATAGTTTGTTGATAAATACAGTAAAACCTCGTTAAGTCGTCAATCAAGGACCAAACATTATTGACGACTTAGGCGGAGTGGCAATTTTTGAAAAAAACAAAAACAAAAAAACACTGAAATATAGTATTTTCATGAATTACTATAGGATTCGGTGAGAAAAACAAGATTTTCAGAAATCAATACATGCAAATGAATGAGTGGAAAATAATAAAGAAAAAAAATTCACTTTTTATAGTTATCTTATTTTAATCGTTTTAAAAGAAAGGCAATGTCTGTCTTTGAAACGTTCCAGCCAACCATTGCCGCCGCCGAAATCTTCAATGTTCAACTCCTTAGCAATTTCCATAGCTTTTCCTTTGAGAATCACGGCAGAAATCGGCATATTTTGTGATCTGGCATGTTTTATTCATCAAACTAAAACCTCTTCGATCTCTATCAAACTTCGATTTCCTAATTCTCTTTCTTTTGTCTTTGCAGCCAGCTTCTTCAATTACTTGGATGAAAGAATATCCTTTAATGTAGTCCTGGGAATGTGGTGCTCTTTGGCTGTTTTCGAAACATTTGATTTTTCAGAAAGTGCAATTAAATCTTTTTTTTTCTTTAAAAGATAACGAGGTAGGTTTTCGTTTCCCTGGCATGTTAAAAACGTAATCGAATCACGAAATTGCAAGAGGAAAAAATAGCCCTTATAGCGGGGCTTACTCGCTATGAAATGAAGTCACACTCAGGAGCGGCACGAAGAACGTCTACACTCAACAGAGTCGCAGCGAGAAGTGTGCTTTGAATGATTAGCAGCGAGATTCCAAGAACCCAAATCCTCCGAAGGGATAGGAAAGGAATGAAGTGACAGGCATGGTCGAAAATTCCCCGTATAGGCTTGGCTTTCTTAAAGTGAAAAGGCGGAGCTGAAAAGACAACACGAAGGCATGCAAAATGGAAAAGAAAGATGCTTTTGGCCATTTTTGAGGGTGACAAGTTATCCGGAGTAGAATTAAATTTGGTGACGGGTAAAGGAGGATTATTTTACATTATTGTGTATGAGACCTTGTCGGGACCAAAGGAAAACGATGACCTACGTGACGACTTATCCGGGTGACGACTTAACGAGGTTTTATGTAAATAAAAAAAACACACACACAGAAGAAAAGAAGATGGATTCTTTAGATAAAAGAAAATGATTCTTAAACTAAGCGTAGATATTTTTCGTAGGAGGGAGCCAATTAAAAAGAATCCTTCTATTAATTGGATCGTCCTGGATTTAGTATTTTTTTAGAGATTCATCTGGAATAAAAGTGTTAAATTTAACATAAATGAATCTATGAAAAGATGTATCGGTGAATTTGACGAGTAATCGCCATTTGTCGAATTAAAAGATATCTTTTGTATGGTTTAAGCGAGCATAAGGAATTCAAGATAGAAGAATTATGAACACTCGTGATAAATAAATCGATATATAAGAAGAAAGCTAGGATGATAAAGTAATAGTTCAGTCAAAATAATAAAATAGAGAACTTAGTATCTAACAAGAGATAATTTAAAGAATAGAATACAAGAATTATTTATTATTCTTTTTTTTTTTTGAAAATTTAATGAACCATATTTTAAGTGAAAGATGTAGAAAAGCTAGGACTTATATCATCATCCACAGTTTCCTGACCTGAATCCAATCGAGCATTTGTGGGACGTGGTCGAAAGGACTGTAATGCATTAAAGTTCTCTTCGGTCATGGATCACACAGTTGAGCCATATTTTGCTGCAGGACTGGCTATCTTTGGACCAAACGACCCGAAGAGCTTCTTTTAATGAATGCCTGTCGAATACTTGCTGCTATTTGTAATAAACAAGGTCTTACTCGTACTAATAAACGTTCATTATATTTTAGGCCTTTAGAAGAAATGATTATCTTAAATAAAGATTTGCATTTCAGCAAGAACTACAATATGAACTATCTGAATATTATTACTGAAGTTGAAAAAAAGATTAATTTTTTCCATGATGACAAAGAAATGTTGTACCAACTGTATAATGACTTGAATTGTGACATTCCATAATTATAAAATTATAATAATTTTTCAAGCAAAAATGTATCTAAACATCAAGAAAAACTGATGAAGAATATTACTAATGATACATCAATCAAAATTATAAACGCTAATAAAGGAAACAAGATTGTAATCTTAGACAAAGAAAATTACGATAGAAAAGCAGAAACACTACTATCTTCCGAAGAATTTATGATGATAAATGATGATCCTACTTCTAAATTGTGTAGAAAGATTCAAAAATGAAAGAAATTGTAATGTATCAACTATCATCAATGCAAAGAAATTGTTAATGAAATGATGATCACACCTATTCTGCAACCCAGAATAAAGATACATAAAGAAGATATGCCGCTTAGACCCATAATAAATTCTTATGGATCTCCTCGTCATTCTGTTGGAGGTTTCTTAAATAAAACGATTCCTATACTTAATAATGATGTAATTTTATCTAATACTTACGGTTTAATGAACAAAATTAAGGATTATAAAAAGAATAATGTCAATAACCTACATGTTAAACTTTATTCTTTAGATGTCATCTCTATGTATACCAAAACACGTGTTCAAGAATCATTATTGTTAATCAAATAAAAATTAGATATTAATAATGATATCTTGAATCATCACAACATTGATTAGATAACTTTATGAATCTCCTTGATTTGATATCTAATAATAGCTTCTTTAAGTTTAATGATAAATTTTATAAACAGACTATGGGTTTTCCTATGGGAAGCGCTATCTCAGGGTCATTTGTAATATTTATATGGATGATTTTGAAATGAAATTACTAAATACTTGGAAAGGTACCAAATTTAGTTATTATCGTTATATGGGTGATATCTGAATTATTTAGAAAGGCACTGACCGTCAATTCATGAAATTTTTTTTTATCATATAAATTCTTTAATTAATCATATAAAATTCACATATGAGAAACAAGAGGATCATAGATTTAATTATCTGGACATAACCTTAATTAGTAGTAATAATAACATATGAATTTTGTATGTTAAAAAGTTATTATGTGAGAAGTCTATTAAAAGTAATCATACAATAAATTTCTTTCCTAATATAAATTTGCATATAAAAAAGCAATTGTAAAAAATAACCTAAAAAGAATTACAACATATACAGAAGACCATAAAAAATCGCAACCTTTAATAAATAAAATGAAACACAAATATAAGATTAATGAATATCCTGAGGACTTTTTAAATAATGTTATTGATTCATATCTGAAGCATTTGAAGACTACATCCATTAACACTAAACCTGCAAATAAAACAATCAATTATAAGATTTTTTTTCGAATTCCTATGAGTGTGAAAGTTAAAAAAGAGATTAAAGATTTAAGTTTTAATAATAATATGAGAATCATAAGGTACAAAGATGATAAATTATTCAAATTCAAGAATAAAAGTAAGACGAATGATCTTATGAAGATCGTGTTGTATATTCATTACAATGTAGAGATTGTAATGGGATATATTTTGGATGTACATCTCGAAATGTAAAGGAATGCCTTTCTGAGCATATTTGTGCTTTCAATTATAATAAACCAGAAATTTCCGATTGGGCCTACCACACTATTAGTTTAAAACATAACCCCGATCCTATCATTAAAATCATTCACAAATGCAAAAATGAACAGGATGGGTAGCTTATAAGAGTCATGTTTTATAAATTCTCAAAATTGCTTTAATAGGGATAGATCATTAAAAGTTAATGATATTTCTTTAAATTTGTTCAAGAAATATACGACTTTTACGTGCCTACTTCTCAATATACTTAGCCGACTGCTTAGGCACCAACTTTAAACTAACAAATAAAAAAAAAAAAAACTAAAAACATTTAAAATATTATTTTAAATGTTTTTAGATTTTTTTTTGGTAGTTTAAAGTTGGTGCCAAAGTAGTCGGCTAAGTATATTGTTCAAGAAATATTTGGAAATTAAAAATATTTAAATTTATTTTGTTTTTTCAAAATTCAGATTTTTCCTTTTTATTTTGTTAATCAATGTATTTGTTCATAAACTGTTCATATTCAATGTATTTCCGCATTGACAAAAATTGTTATCAATTTCGACATTTGTATTGTTATCAGATTACACTATGTAACAAATTTTCAAAAAAGTTTTGTTCTGGTTTGACAGTATTATTTTCTGTTTAATTGAGCAGCAAGTATGTAGAAAAGAGTAGTTATACCCCTGAAACTTCGCTTTTGTGGCTGATGCGTTAGTATTTACATAGCTGCCAACTTTTATGCTTTTTTATTCATTTGCTACCACTTTTTTTTAATATAATTTTTTTCTAAATAGTCGAAAAGTCTTATTTGAATACAAATTACTGTCTGTTTCATAAGTCTGATATGGGTGCCTATTTCGAAGAGCAAGGAGAACGCTTTCATCAGGACACGCAACATAAGGAAACAGACATTATTGATGTTTCCTTCCCCTTTCCCCCATCAATAACGAATGTATTCAACCTCTTTTAGAATCTCAGATTGTTTATTTATATCCGATCCAAAATGGTTGCATTCTCAATGAGTCTTCAAGGAGGGTTTACTTAGTTTCCATGCTATCTTTGTCTGTGGGATAGCAGGGACACTAAAGCACACTACCATAAACGATATTGGCCTAATCTTACTGAGTTCACTGTGGGGAAACACAACATTAAATGGGAGCCACTTGTAGACCCTCGAAAGGTACTAATGCCACCTTTGCTCATAAAACTGGGACTGATGAAGCAATTTGTGGCAGCGTTGGACAAGGAATCTGCAGCATTCAAGCATCTACAACATCTGTTCCCAAAGCTTTCCGAAGCAAAAGTTAAAGCTGGCGTTTTCGTTGGACCTCAAATCAAGAAAGTTATTTAGTGTCAAGAGTTTCCCAAGCTTCACAGAGCAAAGGAGAATGAGGCATGGATCAGTTTTGTTAAAGTAGTCAAAGGCTTCCTTGGAAATCAAATAGCTGAGAACTATGTTGAATTGGTTGAGACTCTGGTTAAAAATTACAGCGAAATCGTCTGCAGGATGTCTCTCAAAGTACATATCCTTGATGCCCACCTTGATAGCTTCAAAGAGAACATGGGTGCCTATTTCGAGGAGCAAGGAGAGCGCTTTCATCAGGACATGCAACATTTTGAACGTCGCTACCAGGGAATATACAATGAATACATGATGGGGGACTATATTTGGGGGCTTATTCGTGAAAGTGATATGACATACACTCGCAAATCTCGCAAAACTACACATTTCTAGGTTCTTTGTCATCAGTTTGTAGAATTTTGGTTGAAATATACTATTGATTTCAAATATAATGTTCCCTTTTTGTCTTTAAATAAAGGAAAACCCGAAAATTTGTACATTTCCTTAATGACAGTATGCAAATTTCAACTTTCGTTGTCCTGACCACAAAAGCAAAGTTTTTCCAGGGAAATATTTTTTTTTTCATGTTTTTGTGATGAAACCAAATAGAAAATGATATTGATTACCCAGAAACAAAAATCGTGTTACATAGTGCTATTAGTTATTCTTATCTTTTTCGATGTTAAGATTATTTGTCAAATTCGACATTTATTATTATGTTATTCTGTATATTGTTATCATATACGTCAATTATATTGTTATTATGCTCAATGCTGTTATGTAATATAATTCAATTATTATCATTTTCGATATAATTCAATTATAATTTTCGATGTTATTTCATGTTTTTTGATTTTAGGAGAGGAAACTTATTTAGTTTCGTTCCTTTATCTACCTGAAGAAGAAAACAGTACATATTTTTGAAATATAGTGTGTTTACTTAGACTAAGAAGAATGAGTTTGTGGTTTTTATTTATTGAATATTACATATTTTTATGTAAGTATAGATTCAATATTGACAAGCTTTCTCTTCTCTGCATTTCAACACTATAGGATATCTTTGTAATATATTAAGTATAATTTATGGTGTTGTTTTTCTCTTCATTTATCAATCAAATACTATTCTTATAAATTTTATCTTATGTATCTAATGTTTTCGGGTGCGAGAAAGCGATTTAATTAGGTCTCGACTTCGGGGAAACTCATTTAGGAGGTAAATGATTGACCTCATACATGGATATCAGGTTATTGTCTACAGTATTCATACTTAATTTTCGTTTTCTTTTATTCCTAAAAAATTCATGCTTTATACGTTTTTAAGTGTAATAAAATAATAGTTTTATTATTACCTAAAACAATAATTTTGCTTATTAGTAATTCTAAAACTTTTTCTTTTCAACGACGCGTGCATTCACTGCGGAGCCTTTATATACTACATATTTTAAATATTAAATGCTTTAATTTATTCGGAAAAGCAATTCAACTTTTTCAAAATTTATTGAAGATTTCATAATTCAGAAAAAAAGTTTTTATACTATCTTTACTAGGAGAGCTGGTAATTATTACTCATCTGAGGAAATTCTTTGTTTAATACTTACAAAGAATAGTTATATCTGAAAATAACTACATTTCTTACAGTTTATAATTATTGGAGTTGGTTTTGTTTTTAATAAGTACTATATGTACTAGAGAAAGGTGAAATTCGAATTTGGACAAATAGAAAGTTGTGGTGTCATGTTTCAGAATTACCAATTTTTGTAAAAATAACATAGTTGGTTGCCGATTTTCGAATATCCATTTGGTATGAGCTCATGAGAAATTCATCAGGTAGCTAAGCCAGAAATTGTTCGAAATTGAGATATGTGTACGATTGGATTCTAAGATTGCATTTCTATTACTGCAGAAAATATGAAACCTTATATCAATTCTTTCCCTTTCATTTCATCGAATAAAATTTTTGGATTACCCGAAAATTGCCCATGTGTAGTACGAGAGGAAGCTAACTCGCTCGTTACTTCTCGTTGACCAATGAAATGATGGCTGTGAGTCACGTGTGTTTACTGAAATATCAAAGATGAACTGCTCAAATGAAGTTTTTTGGAGTAGCTGTGAAAATGTAGTCCTAATGTGACTGTGGGCGAAGTTACTGCAAATGAGACTCTGGGGTATTTCCCACATCATGAAAGAGAGACAGTCGAGGCCTTTCGCGTCCTATTGTTCAGGAATCGTCTTCAGTTCTGAGGAAAAGAGGTGGGAGAGCGTATAAGTAGATAGAAAAGGCTGACGGAAGAGAGATAGGTCAGATAGGAGCGGGGAAAACCTTGGTTTTGGCGGGAAGGTGTGAGTTGGCGGGAAGGTTAGTTTGGGCGAGAAAACAGGCGGACCGAAGAGAGATCGTCGTTTCCCAATACGGGTGTGTTACGGAAGAAAAGCCATTTCCAAATTTGGTGGAGGCCTAGGCCATCATTTAAGTTGATTGAGGTGAATCCTGCTTTAAGAATATGAACACATTCTTCGATGTTTCTGGAAATGTAGGTAGAGGGTTGAGACAGAATTGTGGCTTTATCCCAGTTGAAGAAGTGACCGGGGATCCTGGCGGGGGTGGTGACGGCGGTTGTTTTTCGGTTTCTTAAGTCTTGTTGGCGCTCGAGTAGGCGCTTGCCGAGGGAACATTTTATTTGAACAATATAACGTTGGCCGCAACAACACGGAATCGAGTAGATACCTTGTTTTTGGGGAGTGGGGGTGGAATCTATAGGATGGGATATGATGTTTCTAATTTTTGGAGGGGGAATGAAAATTGGTTGGAAATCGTAACTTTGAAAAATCCGGCTAATTTTTTGGGTTACGGTGGGGAAATAGAGGAGAAAAACTTTAGGGAGATCATTGTTGAAGGGAGTGGGCTTAGGGTGGAGGGTCTTTCTTAAAATTTTTGGGATGTTGGAGGGAGAAAAACCGTTGTTGTTGGCAACATCCTTGATGTGATGCAGTTCTTCTTGAAGAGCTTCGTTGGTGGAGCAATGGGAAAGGGCACGTTTGATGAGCGTACGAAAGGATGCGGACAGTTGGGAAGGGTGATGAAAAGATTTGGCATTCAATTATAAGTCAGTGTGGGTGGATTTATGGTAAACGGTGGTGGAGAGGAAAAGTCTTTTCTGGTGATTAAGACATCTAAAAATGGAAGGAATTGGTGATTGTTTTCCATTTCCATGGTGAAGAAGATGTGAGAGTCAATGTTGTTGAGGTGGTTCAAGAACTCAGAGAGTTTGACACGATCATGGGTCCAAACAGCAAAAACGTCATCAACATATCGCCACCATATAATTGGTTTATTGAGTCCATGAAAATGTTGGCGAGGATGGGGGATCCCATAGGAGCTCCTTCGGCTTGTTGATAAAAAAGGTTATTGGAAAACAATCACCAATCCCTTCCGTTTTTAGATGTTATAGAAAGAAGTTTTAAAAGAAACATCATAAATACTTTTATTTACCTTGATCCTAGATGAACGGCCTACACAATTTCATCTTTCTTTGATGTATCATTTTTAAGCTATTGTTGAAGGATTACTGAATTTTAATTCTTCGATTTAAAATTGAATTTTAAAATTAATGTTAAAATTCTAATCCTTTCTTTCTGTAATACCACAAGCTATGAGGTACTTCAAACGTTAGACCACAGTATCTGTGATAGCAAGGATAAAATTAATTAGTTAATGATTTTTTGTAATTTATTGTTTTATTATTTATAGGTTGACGTTCATGAATGGCTTACATCTGCCTTTATGTAATGCCTCTATAGTAGCTGATATAACAAGTATTATGAATATAATGATGCTTGATCCACTGATTTGTAATTGTCCTTTGAATTGTAATGAATCAAATTTCTATGTAATAAAGAAGCAATTGCATTTAAGGAAGGCTTTAAAGAAGTTGATTTTGGTTGAAATTGGTTTTGGATCGAATAAGATGCTTCTAACAAAAGAATATCAAACCTATAGTCTTCAGCAGCTCATAATGGATGTTTCGGGAAGCTTAGGACTGTTCCTTGGTATCTGTGTATTAACAGCCATTGAGATAATTGAAGCTATGATTTATGGTCTCACACTGGTAAGTAGCAGATTTAAAGTATTTTCTTTAACTAAAAACTCCACGTTTATCATTCCTTTTTTAGTCTACTTTCTAAAAGGAAAGTGAAGCTCTGTGTTTCAGTCTGTGTGTGTGTGTGTTCCCTTATAACTTTTGAATGGTTGGATGGATCATGTGAATCACAAATGATCATTTTGAATTTATGTGAATCACAAATGA
>JAFIDM010039025.1:0-30036 GCA_023159025.1 Thereuonema tuberculata | reverse complement strand
AAATTATCATTTTGAATTTATGTGAATCACAAATGATCATTTTGAATCATTTGAAATATATCATTTTAACTATATTCATGCAATAGAGCCGATTTAAGTTTATATTTAAAATCTTTTTTTCAAATTGGTCCTTGGCGAGGAATTAAAAGGCGACAAAAATTTCCATAGTATTGGGATCTAAAAAAGGATTTTAATTCTACGTCTGGTAATATCACAATGTATTCAACAATGCTGTGCATAATTCATACGATTAAAATGGATCTAATGTCGATAATTTAAGTAAATAAATCGGATTTAATTTTTTTTCAGAAAATACAATATTTGTGCTATAACTTATGTATTTACTAATTATTATAATTTTAATATAAATGTAGGGTTTTCGTTTTTGCTTTTTTCACGACATAAAAACAAAGATACAAATAAAGATATTTTAAGACAGTTTGAAGGAAATAGGCTTTTAGGGTCTTTGAAACTTGTTAGTACTACTGTTATTAATAGTTACATGATAATTAATTACTTACATAAGCAAAGACTGTTGATGCACTTGATAGGTGAAGAAATTTCTTTCTGTGGTTTTCAGTTTAGACAGATTTCTAAATGATGTTAGATATACAAGCTTATACCATTAGCAGCTTTCAGGTCTCCGTAACAATAATCTAAGAATTAAAGTTTTCCTGAGCTTTTTGCAAAGATTGCTAATAATAAGTATTAAAATCATAAACATATAAAACATGCTTTTAAAATATTTTTCTTTTTAATCGCTATATCGCAATTATATGTCTTATATAGTAAAAAATACATAATAATACGTTTCGTCCTGCTCCAGGACTTTACTGTAAGACACGTTCGGTATTTCGTTGGCTGTGAAATACGCTTAAATGGATTATCCATCTACGAAAAATAATGATTTTTTTTTATAATTATCAAATATCTATGTTAATGATTTCATGGTAACACATCTATTATTGCATGAGTTGCTACGATATAAAGCGTATTAAGTTTGTACGATATAAAGCATAATAAGTAACAAATATATTTACTGACAACTGTGGTCAGAACATAAAAGTCAGAAATAAATCCATTCTATTATTTTCAGATTTTGGAACATATATCAAATAAACGAAACTCAAGAACAAATGATCAGAAAGAAATTGAACCTTCATCAACAAAGAATGTGTCTGAAAAATGTAATAAACAGGATTTCAATGTAACAGGATTCGACAGAATATTTTCTCCAAAAGCAAGCAGACTGAGAAAATCAGTATGGAGTTTCATAATTATTTGCACAGCTACGTCTTGTTTCTATCAAATATATCAGCTGATCAAAGACTATGTTGACGGATTGCCAATTACAAGGTTAGCTGTGGTAACTGACATTAATGTTACTTTTCCTGCAATAACTTTGTGTCCTGTGAATCCTTTCACTTATATTCAATATCACCAATATTTTAAGAAAATCAGAACCAACTTAACACCAACGATACAGGACCACAATTCAGAAGAACATAAAATGATCTGGAAAAGTTTCACTTGGATAAATAATTTAACGGTTTTTATGTCACCAGTAAGTATAGTTCCTTTGTTTTTTAGTTTAATTTAGTGAAATGAGCTCAATTTGTTTGGCTGCTATCTACTTTGCAATAAAGAATATTGGTCAAGTCAAGTCTCAATTTTTCATTGATTACTTGATTGCAAAGTGCCACTACTTGCCTTGAAAATTTTTGTCCTCTGTTTGTCATTTGCTTGTTTTTTATTTTTTTTTAATTTGCTCATCATATTAAATCAGCTGGAATGCTTTTCATCATTTACGGTGCAAAGTCCAATTTGTTTTGATCTCCACCCTTCCAATCCTTCAAAACTAATATTCGAAATACCTTGCTTAAAGGGCTATACAGTTTTATTTAACAGTTTTGTTTATTTATGTTCCAGCTTGAAAAGTGAGTACGATTAATTTGGTCTCCATTCCCACCCCAAACTCGAAAGGGGCTCTCGAGAGCTGAATGCCAGTCCAGACTACACCTAGTGTTATTTTTATTCCTGCAGGATAGAGTATAGTATTTTTAAGTTTATTTGGGATTGATTTCCAGTCATCATAATGCTGATTTCTATGTTCTCAGATGTTAATGAGGATCTATTAAAGAAATGTAATTCATTCTGCAACCCTTATATTTGTTGTTTTTGGTTATAAAAATATTTTTCTTGAGAAATATAACTTTAAATATAAAAATATATCATAATTACAATCAACTTTTTACAATTGAAATCAATTTTGTAACATAAAGTGAATAGAGCGTTATAACTTTTACATTCAGTATATTAGAGTAATAGAAAGTATTGTAATCTTAAAAACAACACACGAAGACATATAACAATAACTAGGTATACTCCTACAACTTTCCATTGCATATAGACAATTGAGGATAAGCGCTGGGGCTTTTTGTGGACAGGGTAGGAGTGGAAAACAAAGTATTTGTGCTTTTATTTTAAGTTGGACCATAAAAAAGAATTGTATCAGATTTTAAAGAAATTGTCTAGCCGCGTGAGAAAGGGATTTCGCGGGTCATTTTTAAGACGTAGAGACCAAAAGGAATAGGCTGTGTTTGAGTTTTTGCACATAAAAAAAATATACCATAATAAAAATATATACCAAAATTTAAAATGATAAATGAAAAAACAGAGAACAAAATGCTCAAGTGTAATAGTGAGACTTTGCGTATTTATTAATAAATGTAGCAATCTAGATTAGACACATGGATTTCTTTAAGTAATTTTAAAATTTGCATTCATTAATAAAATGAAAATTTGTTGTTATCATTTCTAGTGTGGAATGTCAAGAAAAGTTTTATCAGAAATTCCCAATTTGAAAACAATGTCTGAAACTGGAATTTGCCTTTCCTTTACTCAATGTAAGTATTCACCGTTGCCAAAATACTGTGATTTAAATTTCAATTTCAATTTGACTGATTTTTCATACTTTAAACATAATAATTTCTTGATGTATTATTGATTAATAAAGACAACACAATTACTTATGAATATTATCAAAGAGAATTTTAAAGCAACCACTTACTAAATTATGACTCTAATCAAAGAATATCAACGAAGAAAGAAATTATATTTAATAATTTAAGAAGAGTAACTTCCCACACAGAAGATAGAAAAGCTCTGCTTTGGGTATGCTGGATAGGTCGAGCTGATGAGAGGACAAAAAGCCTCGAAACAGCGCTGTCCTCGATTTCCAGCACAAATATCAAAAATAGCTCAGTGAATTTGTGTTTTGTTTTGTTTAGTTATGTGCGTTCTTTGGTTTATTTTACTGTAAAAATGTACTAACGCACGTTAATTTCCTTGTCTAAAAGATAAGTAAATTTCGCAATAAATTAAAGATGAACGGATATCCACAAAGATTCATCAATGTAAATTTTAATAAGTTTTTTTGTAAAAGAAATATGAAAAAAGATAGTAATACTTCAAGTCAAGTTAATAAAGTAAAACAAAATAAAATTATTCAATTTCCTATAGCTTTCAAAATAGATAAAGAAATAAAAGAGATGTATTCAAAATCTTCAAATAAAACAAAAATAAATATATAAAATAATACATTTATTAAAATAAACATCTGATTTCGAAAAGACATTTATCTTCTTTTCTTCTTCAAAGCAAAAAAAAAACAACAATAAGTTACAAACAAATAGAGGACACTCATGAAATTGTATTGTAACAAACAATACTTACAAAGTTTTACTCTCCTAATTCTTCAATTATCACCTTACAGAGGTATTCTTACAATTTTAACATATATTATTAAGCCTTTTAAGCCATTTCGACAATAAAATTGTTTACTTCAACACCTTCATTTCTATTTATATTCATCTTTTTTGTATTTCTAATAAGTAAACTTTCCGTAGTCTTCCTAGTTTTACAATCTTTTTCAATACATAAAATTTTGATTTCATTTTTTACACAATGGTTTTTATTCATACAATGTTCAGCAAATTCAGATTCGTCCTTTAATTTGTTTTTTATGTAGTAATTACGTTCCAATGCACGTTCTTTTATTGTTCTTTTAGTTTCTCCAAGATAGAACGCATCACAAATCATGCATTCTATTTTGTAAATAGCTCCCATTTCCCATTTTTTGTCACTGATATTTATTTTATTACAAATAATATTTCTTATTTTATTGCTATAATATGAACCAATATTAATGTTAAAGTTTTTACAAATCTTCTGTAATCTAATACTATTTTTATTAAGGTAAGGGATAAACACTCTTTTCTTTTCCTTATCCATATCTAATTCCTTTATTTTAAATGTGTTGAACTTTTGGATACTATTATTGATAAAATTTTCAGTATATCCATTTTTCTTCAAAATTGTTTTCTTTTTTTCAATTTCCATTTGGTAATCTTCTTCACTGCTTGATGATCTATCAATTCTTCTTAAATAGTTTTCAATAATGTTTCTTTTTATATGAAAACTATCTCCTGATGCAAAGTTTAATAAGTGGTCACTCTAATTCTTTTCTGTAATATTTCAAAACTATTTTATTGTGCTTATTTATTAAACACAGGTCAAGGAAATTCAGTTTCTTATTTACTTCCTTCTCCATTTTGAACTTATTGTCTTTATTTCTTTTGTTTATATTTTTGAAGAAAATTTCAAATTGTCGATCAGTACCAAACCAAATCACTAAAATATCATCAGCATAACGAAAATATTTTAGATTATATTTACATTGATTAAGAAATTTACATTCAAAGTAGTTTATGTAGATGTTGCTTAATGTGCCTGATAACGGTGAACCCATTGGAAATCCTTTTATTTGTTTGAACATTTTTTCTCGGTGTTTAAAGTAAGAATTTTGCGTTATCAGTTCCACTAATTCCATTAAATCTTTATTGTCCAAATTATATTTTAATAAAATTTCTTTCTTTTTGAATGTCAAATCTTCCATTATATTCAATGTTTCCTCAACAGGTATGTTTGTGTACATGTTCTCTATGTCAAAAGGGCACAAATGAAATTTCCTATTATTTTGAAACATTTGTTGAATTTTTTTAATCAAATCTTGTGAGTTTTTGATTATTAATTCTTCTTTAGGAAGTTTATAGTTTTTTATATGATACTGTTGGCATATCTGGCTATATTTTGAATAGGGCTTCCATAAGCATTGATTACAGGTCTAATGGGGCTACCTTCTTTGTGTGTTTTTATACGCCCTTCTAAAGTGGGTGTTTTGCATGCTTCTTTCATAATTTCATTCTTTTGTTTGAAATTTATTGATTATTTGTCCTTCAAATCCTTTACTATATTTTTTACTTTATTATATAATGGGAATGTAGGATTATTATTTATTTCAACATAACTAATCATTAACTAATTCATCCATTTTCTTTATGTATTCATTTCTATCCATGATAACTAAGTGATTGCTTTTATCAGATTTTGAAATATATATTTCTTTATCTCTTCCAATTTCTTTTAATATTTCAATTTCTTCTTTATTAATATTAGTGATAGCTAATACTAGTGATTATAATATCTTATAATCTTTCTTAAATTTATTAATTTCTTCAAAAAATTATTTCTTTATCCTCTCCTAAACTTTCTGATATTTTATTTAATTTAGCTAAAGTTCTAATATCAAAGTTTTCTTCCTTTTCTACTACAAAATCCAAACCTTTGTTTAAAAGTTCTCTTTCTTTCTGACTGAATTTCCTCTTACTAAGGTTTATTATACAATTACTTTCATCTCCCTTCTTTGCTTTATTTTCTTTCTTACCAAATTTTTTTATCTTTCTTTCTTTGGCTTTACGTTTATATCCAATGTACTTTTTATGGTTCCAATCTATAACTATCATATAATCTTCCTCACTAAGTCTTCTTTTTAATGTTTTGTTTATTCTTTCTTCTTCTTTCAGCTGTTTACTAATATATTCGTTAATACCATATAATTGATCTTCCATTAATTTCCTTTCAGTTTTCTTCCTAATGTTCTCAGTGTTGGGAGTTTCAATTAATACTGGATTCTTAATCTGAATAGGAGTAGGAGTGATACCTTCGGCAATACATCTCTTCAGAAAGTTCTCGTGTTCCCCCCAATTTGCTATCTTAGTAACATATCTCTGATGTTTTAAAATCATATTATAAGTGTATGTACCATAAGTCTTCTTAATCATTCCTCTTCTAGACATCCTATATATTGAAAAGTCTTCAAAATCTTCAAATAAAACAAAAATAAATGGTATATTATAAATTTTGATGTATTATTATATTTAATTTAATTTTTTGCCTTTCTGTTGATAAAAATTTTGGCTGTCAATTTTCTACTTCAATTAAGATTTCTTTTTAATTAATGTACAAAATTTGTATCTAATTTAACAAAATCTGTATTATTTATTATCTGTTTTCAAGCATTCCACAGTAGACAGTCCCTAAACATTGTTTAAATAATTATTGTTTTTTAAAAAAGAAAATATTTTCACCATGAAAAAATTAAGCCCATAGCACAAGAGTATTAAAAAAAAAAATAAAAGCTTTTTTAAATTTGTAATTAGTGTGCGTTGGGCTTAAGATTTTTTCATGTTAAAATAATTTGCGCACGTTAATGTTATTTTAGAAAATATTTTTGTATCTTATTTTTTTCCTATAATTTAATTTTCTTTAAAAAATATAATGGATTAAATGTACCGGTATTCATTTCATCAAAAAAAAAAGTCATTGAAATTTCTTAACATTGTCAGAAGAATCTGTAGTACCAAATTGGGCATATTACATAATTAAATAAATAAGCCAAAATTACACAAAAAAACCCATCAGATATCAACTCAGAATTCCTATAAGGTAAAATTAAAACTTTACGATAATTTTGTTAGTGATAGAGTTGTCTTGGGTCTGTAAAGGCTAATCTTTTCTTATCTCTTACTCGCAGCAAGCGAAGTAATTTTATTTAATCATTTAATTTTATTTACAGTTCATACCAGTACATATTTTAGCTTTCAGTTTATCTCTTTTATTTTTTATATTTCTCAAATTATATATAATTAAAAATCTCTTTGTCTTAATTGTAATCACTTTTGGAAATGAATTTTAATGACTAAAATAACAGCATAAAAGTTGATAAACTTGTTTAATCTGCCTTTTCAAAATTCTTTCCTACTTGTAGTGTGCCAAGTCCCTTTTCGCAATTCTCGATTCTCTATGATGTTCCAAATTATAAATCAAGTTGCAAAGAATGAGACATTCTCTTTTAAGGTAATGAAAATCAAATATTTACCTTTAAATTAAAATAAAGCACTATTATTTTGAACTTTCTTCTTCTTCCTCTGTTTCTCGAAATATGAGGCCAACCCTGTACATTTAATTCTCACTAGGCGAAGGAACACTGAGTGTATTTTATTTTCTTGTTATTAAATTTCAAAGTATGATATAATAATGTATAGTCTAATAATGATGGAGACTATTGATAAAAAAAGCAAAATATTATTATTTTTTATAGTATATTACTATAAAAAAATATTATTTTAGTAAGTACCGTATTTCTTCGAATAAACGCCGCCCCAAATTAAACACCGCCCTCAATTAAATGCCTGTGTTGAAATTTGTTATATAAAATAAACGCAGAATACGGTAAGGACCAAGTGTACGTGACCAAATAAATAACAAATTTAATTGTTTTAACATTTTTTGACATTTTTGATATTTTTTATTTTAACATTGTCAGTTTATTTTAATTCGTAGTGATTCAGTAAATAAGTTTATGATCCTCCGGTGGAAACTTTCTCCCATGATTTCTCTACCCATTCAATATCTTCTAGTTTTGTTGGAGCTATTGGATTTCCATATGTACTCAAATCTGAGCGCCTTTCATTTTGTTGCATCCATTCCTCGTTGTACTCACGATATTGTGCTTTGAATGGAGCATTCCAACAGACGTCTGCAGGCTGAACAAACTTCGTGCATCCACCAGGAATACAAGCCATCGTCGTATTCAATTTTTTAAAATTTTTTTATGTCATTCATTATGTGGCAACGGAATGCAACCAAACAAGCAATCGATGTTGAAAGCAAAATTGTCCCCACATTTTATATAACCCCATTTGTATGTTTCTGGTTGCATCTATCCGTATTTGGATAAAGCAATCACAACACCCTTCACTTTTTTCAAATCACTTCGCATTCGCTTGCCCTTGATCACTATCTAGGGTGCAGCTTTCTTCCATCTGTCTTGACTCTCAACAAACTGTTAATCAACAAACGGTCATGGCCAGTAGTTCAAAAAAAACAAAATTGTTTTTGCTCCAACTGACTTCAATGTTTTCTGTCCAGGCATATCCAACCAAATTGCAGTTTCATCCACACTTCCTATCTGCGAATTTTGAAGAGGAACTACCGTAACTATTTTTAGCGAGGTATCTTAGCGAGATCATTTTCTAACTGAATAGTTTAAATCCTTAACTTAGAAACTTTTGAAATTTATAAATAATTCAAGACTATCTACGCTAATGAATTCAAAATTACTGAAGCTGGATTCCATTTTTATGACTGATTAGAATAGCCTAAACCGAACATCAGCAACAGTGTTCTGGTCTTTTTTTTTTTTCAATGTATTCTTGTTAACATATTCGAATAACATTGTTATCAACTTAAGTGGTATTAAATTACTGAACATATGGCTTTTCACCCATTCCACTTTAACATTTTTGACTTCTGTTTGCCCGTTCGTCTGTTTGTGCTCACATCACGCTAAAACGGCAAGATGGATTTTCATCCAATTTGGTTGTGGTTTATTTATTGTCCAACCACAAGATAGTCATATTTATTTTGGTCTCCAGCCCACAATTTCAACATTTTCCCTTTTGTTTATCTATTAGGATAAGCATCATACTAAAAACACTTGAAGGTACTGTCATAAAATTTGGTACTTACCTTATTTATTGCCCGTTTTATAACAATACTTAATTTAATTTGGTTTCCATTCTTCAAAAACGATCCCCGAAACTATTATTTTAATATACCCCTCTCTCTCCACTGCACAAAATTGATCTTCCAGCGCGCGATAGTAATTAACAATAAAAAGTTGTTGTACTGTTCACATGGCAGTGCGATCTTCGTGTCTGAAGGTCCTTGTTCTATGAATCTTTAGTGTTTCCAACATGGTGAACCCCTTGAAGAGTCCATACAATTTCAAGGGAAAGATACTAAGGAAGTTTCCCGTTGCCTTCCTCAGAAAATCATTAAGGAATGATTTCAGATCAGAAGAGGAAGATGAAGAAACCCACAAAACACAGGAAAGGAAATTTTTCAAATAATCATGCCGACGCTTGGATTCGAACCAAGGTTCCTACGCATCTACATGAATCCACCAGGCTAACGGCAACAGTAACCTAGCTATAGTATTTAAATAAATTGAAATTCACTTAAAATATATTTAAATGCATTTAAAATATATTGTAATTTTTAACAGAATATCATCAGAAATAATTCTTCAATTTTATTTATATTTTAATAAAATGGGCTAATGATTGATTTTTAACTTTTCAATCAAGTAAGGATTTATATATTAACATTTTTTTTAATATTCTTCTAATAGAAAAATGCAGATTATCAAAACGTTCTCTACTTTTATAACGGCTACTGGAAAAACCATGATTATTTATTATAATTAAGAATAACATGTTTTAATCTTTTTTCAGACAAACTATTGTTTCCGAAGTTTTTACGTTGTACTTGAAAACTACGATGAAAGTATTTAGGAATTTACTTAGACCCATGAGTTTTCTGAATGTCAAAACAGACATATAATATATAGTATTTAATACAGTTACTTTCATTTTTAGTCTTCCAATCTATGTCTATCATGAGAGTTAACGAGATAAAACAAAATCCTAAAACAGTTTATGTAGATTTAGTTTGAAATGAATTATGACTGATTTCGTTACTTTAGATTGTTATTCATGACCATAAGGATGATGTCAGATTTATGGATCGAAGTTCAGCCCATTATATTCCTCAAGGAATTAATTCATGGAATATTCTCCTAAAAAGGGTAAACATCTAATTTTTTTAAAATTTAAAATAAATACATAGGCCCTATGTATGACAATTAAGAAGAAAACAGTAAAATATATGATTTTATAATATTTAAATCACTTATATTATTCTTTCTATTTCTTTAATACGTATGTTTTAAAGCATGTTATTAGATATTTCCTCAATATGAATATACACAAATTGGCCAAAATTACCCGGACATCCCTCTGGAGAAGTGGATGAGGCTGTTATCGCGTGCTATAACGTTATAGAAAGAGAGAAAACTGGTAACCGCAGCATCGGGCAGTGATAAACGGGCGTTAGACAGACAATGATGGCCGGTTGCACCATTGAAGTTCAGTAGCTGAACCACGTTCAAACTGCTAGATGAACGGAGATCATTCTTAAACCTATTGCGCCAACAACGTTTTGTGATAATCTCGGTTCAAAAGCGTCGTCAAGTTGATCTGCCGAATTCGGCCGTTCAAGGCGCTGAACTCAGTTCAAAACCGCTGTTCGGCGTTTGGCCATTATTGATATTCGCTTGCGAATTGAGACCAAAGCATGTTTTCTCTCAACTATCAGAAATAACTTTTCAAAATGACAACTTTACATTTATTTAATTCGTTGGACAGTGACTGTTAAGAGGAATTTCAGTTGTTTACAGAGTTGCGTCATTTGTATCCAAAAGGCAGACTATTTCGCGATCAGTATATATTAGGGTAATCGTGGAGTTTAGCGTCCCAAATTAAATTACAATAAAAAACCTACAACAGTGAATAACACATAAAATGTGAAATTTCACCCAAGTCTGCACGGATACCTAAGTGTCCCCCCCCCCCCCCACCGACACCGGGCCCTTTTTCTGGGGCACCGAAGGTTGCCGCTGTTGATCCCATCTCTGCCGCCGACAATGCGCCTAGCTCCGGCAGGAGACCGGCGATAGCGGACTTCAGAACGCGGCGGCACGAAAACAAGCTTACGGGGGCCCGTTGTCGGTCGGGGGTGGGACACTTATAGCCATCCACCACCCACCCAAGTGTGATGAAATTTCACATTTTATGACTGTGTGCTATTTACTGTTGTAGGTTTTTTATTGTTATTTAATTTGGGACGCTAAACTCCACATTACTATATTAGTAATATTCCGCATCGGTTTTTTTACATTATAAAAGGTGTTATGTACGATTCAATTATATCAATTAAAAGGATTTTTTTTCGTCTCTGTGTAAATAGGGACTCGGCAGAATTCAGTTTTTTAATTCCTGAACGCCATTTTCGTAATGAGATTATTGACAGCTGAAACAAAGGAGAACTGTTGAAAACAATCCAATGGGTTGTTTTCCCGCAACGAAAGACGAATCTTGTAACCAATCAGGAATCAGCTTTGAACGCATGATGTACTTCCGCTGCTATGAACCAAGATCACAGAACCTCAGTTCAGTTGTGCCTGCTGTAGCTTGGTGCAACAAGGCTGAACTTTTATTTGAGGTTCAAGCTGAACTCAGTTCATGGAAACCGTAGTTAAACGCTACTTTGGTGCCACCAGGCATGAGTAAGTCAGCAGAGCTGAGTGATTTCAAACGTGTCATAGTCATTGGATACCGTCGGTGTAACGAATCAGTTCGTGCAATATAGGTTTTACTACAGGTGCCGCGATCAACTGTAAGTGATGTCATTATAAAATGGAAACGTCTGGGAATGACAACGATTGGGAATCGCAGTGGTAGGCCAAAGAAACTCACAGATCGCAGCCGTCGAACCCTGAAGAGATTAGCGCAGAAGAATCGCAAGTTCCCTTTGGCAACGATCACTAGTGAGGTCCAAATAGCTTCAGGCGTCGTCGCTAGCACCAGGACTGTTCGTCGGGAGCTGAAACGCACGGTTTCCACGGTCGTACGGCCGCTTACAAACCCAACATAAGCGAGATGAATGCTCAACGGCGCGGCGGTTACAGTGGTGCACAGCGCACCGCCATTGGACTGTGTAGCAGTGGAAACAGTACTTTCGAGTGATGAATCCAGCTACACGATCTGGTAGTCCGAATGCCAGTAGAACATTTCCTATCTGACTATATCATGCCAACTGTCAATTTTGGTGGCGGCGGCATCATGGTTTGGGGCTGTTTCTCGTCGTTCGACTCTGCACTTTCAATCCTCTGGAAACAGTTCGGAGAAGGACCGTTTGTGTATCAACAGAAAAACTGGTTTGAACAGAGAGATGTTGAACTACTGGACTGGCTTTCAGAGCCCCGAGCTGAATCCCATTACATATTTAAAAAGAATTGGAACGCAGATTACGCATCACGCCCAACCGCCCTTCTTAAGTAGTATGACTCTGCAGCTCTCATGGACAAATGGAAGAAAATTCCAGCTTACAAATTTTAAAATCTGGTAGAAAGTTTTCCCAGATGAGTGCGGGCTCAGACTAATGCTAAAGATGGCTGGGGCATCCTATTAATTTGAGTCACATGACTTTCTGATTGTACAACAGTTGATATCCGGATTCTTTTGGCCATATGATATAATATTGCTTTTAATAACGTTCCGCAACTATCTTAAGGCGGCGAAATAGCTGAAACAATTTTAGTTACACTTCCATAGTAATTACAGAAAATTAATCACAAGAAGGCGCTATCATCAAGCCTTCTAGAATATTCAATGGTTTTCCAAATGTTGCAGATCAATGTAGAAATCTTAACAGTAACGGAAGAACTGAGTTAATTACTACTAATTGTAAGTACTCGGTGGGCATTAAATAACATGAGGTTTTCAGAACCCTTTAGCGAGGAATATATTGGACGAATCGTAACAGCATTCGGTGGACATACAGAGTGGAACATGCGGTTTCGATTTCTAAAAAAAAAAATAGTACCAAAAGTCGCCAACAAGGGAAAATGTAGCGCTACAAAGGATATAGTACGTACGAGTAATGACAAATGAGACAGCGCACATCAAGTTTCGTAAGAATACAGACAACGTTTATTGGTATTTACAAATAAGGTTCCATATGACCACCATTGTGATGTTCCACGAGCTTCATGCAGTGCACGACATGTCCCACGGCGGCTCGCAACATATCAGAATGGATTTGTCGCACCTTAATGTAATTCGATATTTCAATGTCGAGATATCGGAGTCATGTCCTTGTTACACAATGCTTTTAATAAATCCCCACAGCCAAAAGTCAGAAGCATTGAGATTAAGCAACCTCGGTGACCATGCTGTGCCAAATGCACGACTAATGGTTCCTGAAGGGCAGCACTGGCATTATCACTAACAAAGCACGGTCAGGTAAGGTAAGAGTCAACGAAAGGCAGTTTATCGCCGAGTGATGGAAATTCACACAAGCCTTTCTTTTATCATGATCGCTCTACACGTAACGCGGTTATGCAAATTAGTGCGTTAACAGCGCCACATTTTCCCCTGTTGATCACTTTTGGTACTAATTTTTTTTTTTTTAGAAATCGAAACCCCATGTTCCACTCTGTATGTCCACCGAATATTGTTACGATTCGTCCAATACATTCCTCGCTAGAGGGCTCTGAACACCTCACGTTATTTTATGCCCACCGGATATAAACGGTAATAATAATAAGTACAATTGAAAATAATTATCATAAATATTTTAAATAAAATGAAACACATGGAATAAATGTAAATCCCACAGTTTTTCTTCCTTTTTAAATTAAAACAAGTGATTGGAGATCTAAACGTATTCAAAACAAATGTAGGAGATATTATTTTTTTTGTATAATTAAAAATAGTTAGAAAAACAAAAAAATAAGGTTTTGGTTTAATCTGGCATTTTTTTTCCAAGAAAATAAATCAAAATCATCTAACTAGAAAATGTAGCGATTCCAAAGAAGCTGGCCAATGTTTCACTGAATGTATTCAAGCAGAACTACGTAGAAAAGTAAAATGCAGGTGAGTATTCAAATTTCTATCTTTAACACAAAAATCCTTTAGACAGACTTTATCTTATACAAATATGCAATAATTAAACTTAACATTATTATTGAGTTCGATATCTCATAGAATGTCTCAATATTAAGACAACATCCAACTTAAGTTTATATTCTTCTGACTGGAATTTTAATACCATTACTATTTTTATTAATACTCCAGGAAAGAGAAATAATTAAATATTAAGACATACTTTGATAAAAGGGAAACATTTGCCGTTTGCTCTTGGAACCGCCGAAGATATAGGATTTTGATGTTTAAACCGTATTTCTTCTTAATCTCTTCTCTTTTAAAGTTCTTAACGTTAAACATCATCAACAACACAAATAAATGTAGTAATATGTAGTACATTTATTAACGCAAATTTTCGAAGAGAATAAAACCCGTCTCTTCTTTTTCAAGCCTACAAAGCCAACACAAGTTACGAAAATTTAACAATCTTGGAAGATAACCAGTTAAAAATGACATTAATAGATTGTTAAAAAACAAATAATTTATTTACAAGAATGTATGAGACCAAATTATTCACAAGTGACATCCTTGAACAGCTGTTTCACGCTTGTTGGCGATCATCAGCCATGAGAAGTGACAGTAAATAATAAGGTCTCCGTATTGAGGTTAGCTCACTGGTTTTTTCAATGGTAAGTTTTTCATTGTATATTTTTTCCTTTGAGGCACTACTGCGCTTCCGATGTATTATATACAAGATTTAAAACAATCTTACAACAAATCAATGTAATTAACAATCTAATTCATCGAATTCAACAGCGTTATTACAACATGGATATAATTTATTTACCAAATCATTAGCCAATCTTATTAAAACAGTTATTAACTTCTAATCCGTCATTTCTATTTAAATTTTTATCTTTGGTATTTCTAATATAGTTTTCTTGTTTTAGAATCTTTTTCAATACACAAAATTTTGATTTCCTTATTAATACAATGCGTTTTCTTCACACAATGTTCTGCAACTTCAGACTTGTCCACCATTTTATTTTTTATACAATATGCATGCTCAAGAACCCTCTCCTTTTTAGTTCTTTTACTCTCTCCCAAATAGAAAGACTCACAATTTTATTTTAAATCTTGTACATAAGTTATTTGTTTTTTAACAATCCATTAATGTCATTTTTAACTGGTTATCTTCCAAGATTGTTAAATTTTCGTAACTTATGTTGGCTATATAGGGTTGAAAAAGAAGAGACGTATTTTATTCTCTTCGAAAATTTGCGTTAATAAATGTACTATATATTATTACATTTATTTGTGTTGTTGATGATGTTTAATTTTAGGAACTCTTGATGTTTCATTGACCATTAGGAATAGTTGAGATTGGGTGGTCAGTTCAACTCTCGTTAGACTTTTGGAGAAGAAAAAAATAACCTGAAAAAATTCTGACTTCAGCCGGGAATTGAACCTAAACTACTAGACAACAGGGTTCACATACTTAATATTAATACAATCTTATTTCAAAATCAACATATTCTTCTAGAAACGAATTAAATTTGCAATTTGTTTATTTTGTTTAAACACTTATAATCTATTATTAAGACGAAATTTTGATTCAAGTCCGTAAATTAAAAATTCTAAAGTTATTTTCATTCTGCATTTAAAATAGAAGTCGATCAGGTAATAATGATTCCAAAATTAAAGGAACAGTAGGGAAGAATGTGCTTCTGTGTTTAAAGTATTTTATCTATTTCTTGAAACATTAAAATAAGAGGCTACTTTCCTACTTGAATTCTTAATTACTCAATGTTTAGAATTTAGCAAGAAAAAATCTTGGGAGGGCAATTCCTAAGTGTAAATGTTATGGTTATTCTAATATCTATAATGATGCAACAGATTGTAACGATGATATTTCACAACAAGGCAAGCAAAAGTTGACAATTAAGCAGACTGCTATCGTGAAAATATGTTACTTTTTTCTACAGAAAACCAAAAAGAAATTCGCATTATCTTTATTAATGTACTCTTTGTCTGGTATATTAATAAATTTCAGGACTTTTACTTTAGAATGGGTTTTTTATTAGCAGGAATTAAAAACTATGAAATCAATTTTTTGCCATGAATGAAAAAAAACAAATATTAACACCAGGGTAGCCAATTTCCGAAGGTTGAGATTTTACTCTTGAATAATTATTATGTACAAGTTGAAACGAGAAAACAATAGAAACAAGAAAAGATACTGAGGTAGAAGAAATAACCCTATAAACCCATCGGTAATTAGTGAAAACGAAGTTAAAATTCATTTTTTTTTATTTTAATAATAAAAATCACCTAAATCTAGTGGCAGAAATACGGAGGAGATACAATATACTTAGTGCTGCATTATGTACTATTGACAATATGGTCAAAGGAAAAAATGCCAGACATGTTTTACCGATATTCAAGGAGACAAACTTGACTGTAGCAACTATAGGGATATTACGCTACTTAATGTAGCTTACAAAATTCTTGAAACCATAATAAATGACAGACTTAAAGAAACTACCGAGAAGAAAATGAGACAATTTCAATGCGGATTCAGACCAAATAGAAGTATCATCGATCAACTCTTCATTATTAGATGGAAAAGTGCTATGAGCATGCTATAGACTTACTTATGCTATTTGTAGATTTCAAACAAGCATTTGAGAGTTTAAACAGTGACAGCCTACAAAAAGTGATGAAAGATGCAGCGGTATCACCAAAATTAATCAGACTTAGCATTGATGACGATGGAAAAAATAAAAACAAAAGTTAAAATAGACAATAAGCTTACTGACCCATTCGAATTTAATAAAGGTGTAAAACAAGGAGATGCACTATCAAAAACACTATTCATCATAGCCTTACATAACGCAATAAAAGATTTCGATCAAAGAGAGACAATTTTCAGTAAATCAAGTCAATTATGTGCTTATGACACAATTAAGTGAGGTTTATAATGAACTTGAAAGAAAACTAATGAGATGGGACTAAAAGTTAATGAAAACAAAACTAAGTATATGATGATGTCCACACATCAGAAACAAGAAGACAAATACAGAATCTACAAGTTGGACAGAAAACCTTGGAAGCGGTGACTAGATTTAAGGATCTAGGAGACATTACTGAGAACGAGGCACGATCAACCACGGCAATGAAATATTCAAAGTGGCAATAAAGCTTATTACGCCAATTTAAATATGATTAAAACAAAGATAATAAACAGAATAACTAAAATATCAGTATACGAAACGCTTATTAGATCCGTTGTCACATACGGAAGCGAAGCTTGGACTCTTAGCGAAACGGATCAAAATGGTCTGAGGAAAGGAAGATAATAAGAATTTATGGACCTGTGTTGACGAAAATAATATCTGGAGAATTCGATTTCACAAAGAAATGAACCAGATACAAAATTTTTTTAAAGAGAATATACACACAACAAGAACAAAAAGAAAGTCTGAGATTAAGATGGATCGATAACGTAATTCAAGATCTGACTATTATGAAAGTGAAAAGCTGGGGAAGCTTAGTCAAGGATAGAAGATTGGGGCCAGACAAGTTGTGGAGATGACTATGGCTCACAACTGGCTGTAACGCCAAATGGTAGGTAAGATATATTAATGTACCAGATTCTTTGTATCTTCCAGGGAAATTTCAGAACTTTTATTTTAAAATGGGTTTCTATTACAGAAATTATAAAATATGTAATCAATTTTCAGCCGTGAAATAAAAAATAAATACTAACACAAGTGTAGCAAATTGGCGAAGGTTGAGATTTTAAACTTGAATAATTACTATGTACAATTTGATATTATATTATATCGAAAAAAAAAATGTTAAAACATAATGGGAAGTGTTGTGGTTAAGAAAGAAAAGAGTAAAATCAAATTTAGGCCTTAACATGGATGGTTTATAACCTGCGCAATTTCCTAACTTAAGTATATGATGTTAAATTGCAATAACGTGACCTAAAAATGAAATTCTAAGTCTTAGTCCAAGAGCTTAAAAACTTACAAATTTTCAAAGATTTGAACTGACTCTGAAGATGGATTCATTGCAATATGACCATTGGAATACTAGCGTAGGACGACGTTAATAGAGAGTTTTTGCCCAGCCCGCTATTCTATACGGTAGCGCTAAAGTCACATGACTGGTATTCTGCGCATGCGTCACTGTCCCGTTAAGGAAATACCGTTAACGGCATACGTTAAGTTTCCTCGAATAGCGTATCGCTTCACGGTAGAATACATGAGCTCCGATAAACCTTAGAGAATTAGATTTAACACGAATGACGACTTGATACTCTTGCGCGAAGTTTCATTTCATTTTCAATTCATTTTCAATTAATGCTGGTAAATTTAAGCCATCTGTTAGTCGCTGTATATCGTTTTTTTCGAAACAAAAATACAATCGACAATCCTCATCATTCATTTCGTTTAAACTCAACATTGGATGTTCCTCTTCTCTAACTTGAATGTTTCTTTCTCTCAGGATATTGTGTAACACTAGATCCTAAAACAAATCATTGTCAATGCCTCCAAATGCAGCGATCTGAAGTATGTCTTCCATCTTGTTTATTAGCTTACCGTGTCTACTGACACGTTATGGCGAAAACTCTCTTCATGACAGAGCTCGCTATTGTGGTTACCGTATTCGTTCACGTGACATTTGCGTTTCCAGTATATAAATCACGTTATGGCAAAAACTCTCTATTGTCTCCAAATTTACTGATTTTATATATTATAAATACAAAATCTCTTTATTACTTTCTTAATTTGTGGAAGATCTGTCTGCCTTTCCTACAATTATTATTTTTTTATCTTTTTGAGTTTTAAAAAAAAAAAACTGTCCACTACCACCATTTTTCATTTTTATTTTTTTTTTTATTTAAAAAATTCCTAAGCATTGTATCACATTTTCTGTTTTTTATTCCTTTTTTATTTAATTCTCCTTTTTTTTTAAAAAAAAATTCTATATTGTAACAATTACACAAATCTATTAATCTACTAATTCTGTTATTTGATTTTCAGTACTTTATGATTTTTATGTGAGGAATAATGGTGTTTTTCTATTCTCAGATCTTATCCATCTCATTTCCTTCAGCTGTTAATGTTACTCTACCACATGTCTTTAATAAACAATCCACAGCCTCGTCTTTGAAAATGATTCGCTCTCTTCACTTGTCTTAAATTTATTATCAGAATAACATTCAATTTAAAACCGTCCTCAACTGTTTAATGGAACTGGAATGAAGTACTCCCATTTGCTACTTTCACAAATTCCAAATTAACTCTAATTCATTGAACTTGAATTTCCATTACTGTTTCCAATATGTTCCTTGCAGTCCAATATTAAAGAACAAACTTTGATTTTACAATGCAGTGCTGGTAGTCTCTCCAATAAAATAAATTTTCATTAATTTTAAGTAAAAATACTAATATTTAAATAAAATACCATTACACTTTTCTCTATTAAAAATAGTTTCCACTCTGACACTTATTAAATTAAGGAAAAGTCATATTTTAATTTCATACAAGAAAAACCTTGCTAAACCTTGTTGATTGAATTGCATTAGGAATTAGATCTATGAATGATATCTTAAAAGTAATTTACCTGTAAACTTTTCTATTTAGAATTCCTATTTTATCAGATGATAATCTGCCTATGTGTGATAATGAAGAAATGTTCCATGCAGCTACAAAGGCAAGTCAACAGATTATTTTCAAAACATCAAGAGAACTCTGTGGCTGTCCAAGAAAATGTACGGAGAAGATTTACACTTTGCAGTTTGGTGGCCATCAGTTCAATTATGATGGTATTACCATATTATACTATCCTACAAATAAATTGTTGGAAGTACGAGAATATAGTGAACGAAACCTGCCCAACTTAATACTGAATATATTCGGGAATATAAGCTTATACTTTGGACTAACTGCTGTAGGATTGTTTGATATTATTGAAGGAATTTGGTGTATATTGTTCAGAAAAAAGATATAATTACAAATTGATTTATTATTTATTGATATTACTTTTTTAATTTGACTGCCAACTGCTAGTTAATTCACAGATGCACAATCAGGAAAGAACTTTATTTGTCACACTTAAGATAACTCATATCATTTTTCTTTTTTTTTTAAGAAAACCCCCCAATATTTTTTGTTAATTTTTTTAAAAAATAAGTAAATGAAATTAAATAAAATATAAACACTAAGTTAGAGTATTAAAATAATGTGACTCAATCAAAATGAGGACCAATTTTTGTGATAATATCGTGGCAGTCAACGTGTTTAGAACCAGCTAATACAGTAAAAACTGAATATCCAGCAAAAAACAAAGAAAAAATTCTGTATTGGTGTATATTTCTTTTGATGCTTGTGCTTAAATCTTTATTTCAAAGAATTTATTGATGTAATTAATTTTAGAAGGATGTTTTATATTTCTACCTATAAAGTTAAAGTTTCCACCAGAAACAAATATAAATTTCAAATATAAGGTATAGTAGGTTCATGTAAGCAACCTCATGGTCATCCTAGCCTTTGCCAGTCACTGATTGAGTCAACTTTGCAGACTCTTATTAAAGAATATGTTGATTTCCAATTTTTCTTAAATTGAGGATTTTAATTTGGACTCTTAATTCATTGTCACGTTGACAAACATTGCTGAAGTATTTTCTCCGAATTTTCTGTTTTTGATGTTTTAAATTTATTGATATGTAGCACAATTCCCGTTCGCCCAGTCCTAAGGGCGGCTCTAAGCAAGTTATCCAATTAAGGCAAAAATCACTTACTGCAAAATATTATATTAAGCACAAAATTATATTTAGCAATGCACAAAATTCATTTAACTACGCTTTATAAATAAATACGTAGTTTCTACAAGTACCTGGTTGAGGAATGTTAATTGAAATCTTCAAAGTGAAAACCAAAATAAAAGATTATGAAATTTTTAAAGTGTTCAAACTTGTTATGCTGAAACTGCACTGGGGCTTTATAACACATATATGAATTTGAATAAGAAATAACAAGACATTAAAAACATACAAAATGATATTTAGGGGAGCAGAGATATTACTTCTATTACAGTATTTTGTATTGTTATAGTATTACAAGATGTAAACGAAGAAACATATCAATTAAGAAGAAAATGTAATCATTCCTTTTATTTACGAAACAATTACAGGCAGAAGTACATGAGATTGCGGTAAAAATTGAAAACCTTCACTTAAAAGAAAAGTTTATAGTTTGTATTGAGAAGGAAACAATGGAACTTTAACAGTTGAAATATTAAACTCTTTGATTCATATAATTCATTCCAATATACGCAGTCAGTAATTACTCCAAAACTTACGTATATTTCTTGAATATCTTAACAAAAACTGAGTTTTAAATATGGAATTTTTGAACAATATTGAATTATAATTCAAGTAGATATTTTTACAAACCCTAAATCATTTTAAAATAAACACTTATTTTGCGCACTATTTATCCATTCAATAGAAATAATGGTAAAATGACTTCACAATGGCTTCCTATTGTTAAAGGCTTTAGTTAATTAAATTTTTGGTTTTTGAAGGGACTAAAAGATTTCAGTACACAAATGATTTTACTGCATACCTTTAATGTAAAGATGTTTCATTTTTTCATTACATTCTTCTGCTACAAAATATAATTGCCCATGACCAAGAAATGTATGTGTTGTGACGTAGTAGTATAAATATGCGAATTGTGTAGTACAACTTACCAGCAATTATTGTGCAACATGGCTGCTACTAGAAACAGACGCGGCTAATAGTTTGTAAATTATTACCTTCTCAGTATCACAAAAGACATTTGTGTTAAGTATTCATTATTGCACAATGAACATTAAGAAACTCAGATGAATAAGGTCGTAGAGAATTGCAGCCATAATAATTTTGTATTGTATGATAACTAACTTAAACTAGTTAAGCTATTTCCATACTTTATCTTATCTTAACGTGCATTCTTTGGTTTTCTTGATGATTTTCCGTTAGCTATTTTGTATTCATGATTAATTCCGTTAGCTATAGTTTTATATTCGATAGCCTGTAGTTCAGTTGTTATTAAAAACTTCTTAACTTACGATAATTATGTATTTTTAGCATATAATTTCGCTAGTATGTCATGATGTATTGTTATGAGTTAACAGAACTGATATTTAAAACATAGGCATATAACATTTTGATAGGAACAAATTGTGAAAATACTATACAATGGAAGTGATATTTTTTTGTTTTTAATATCGTATTTTAAGAATTTTTTTTCTAACTATTTTCATGTTATTTTTTAACCAGATAAATAGTAAATGAATTTAGTATAAATATCTTAAATAGATGCGTTTATGTTTAAAGAGAAACAAAAAAAAAATCCCTCTAATGAAAAACAAAACAAAAATGTGTATTATAATTGTATTTCATATTGAGTGCAGCTTAGCACAGGAATGATATAACTTTAACTTCATATTGATACTACAATCATATATAATATATATATAAATTATGTTACAAACGTTTGAATCCTGGTGCAACCTCTTACGCATAATTTTTATCTCTTATATCCACGTAATTAATCTTTCTTTTCAGATATAATATAGCTTTCAGTAAACGTTGATTCCAAACTGACAAAAGATTTAAACAAAAATAAGTTTGGTTGGTGGCAAAGTTTTTGTCACCTTGTATATAATCCGCTTCAGTGTGATTTCATTAAATATATGTAATAAATATGTGTGTATGTATGTATGAAATTTGTTTATTACATTTAAGATATATATTATTAATTTTATTTTATGGTCTTTTTATAATGACAGCTTTCTTTGGACTTTCTCTGTACTAAAGAACTGTAAACAGCTTCACGAAATAAAACTTTTTTTATCAATCAAAAAGTTTTGGCTCTAAATAAAATAAAGTAGTTCTTAACAATAACTTTGATAAATTTAAATCTAACCACCTATTCTGTAAGTATAATCTAAATCTAAAAGGTAATTCACATCACAGCATTATTAGTTCGATATAAAAAGTCATACTTCTGGGACCTTAAGTAAAGTGGCTTTTAAATAGATGTTTATTAACCAAAATTTAATGCATGGTACAGATAATTTTCAATTCTTAAGTAGGAAATCTTGATGCCAATCATTCCTTATACTTTGAAATTACTTCAGGGATCTTATACTGAGCCTTATCTAAAAGTGGCCCATCTATTGTAAAACTGCTTACACAGTAAACTCTTAAATATGAATAATAAGTTTTAAAGTACCTAATAATTAACTTCAGTGTCCTTTTTTTATTCAATTTATGAATCATGATTCAATCATAAGGTGTTCACTTTCTTCTCTTATCTGATAAACCACTTTGAGTATAGGGTCCGGACTGTGTTGCTTTACCTCATATTTTTGCAGATTGATGAATCTCTCCACCAGTTAGTGGCGTAGCAAGGATTTCAGCCGCCCAAATAGAAAGAAATTTTGCCACCCCCAACGCCCCCGCAAGCTACGCCACTGCCATCAGTTGCGATTTCACGATCTTGTTTTGGTTGTGGAAATTCTAATTTCATTCTAATTAAAACATAATAATATTCTCTCCACCCTAACGTAGATTCAAACGAAATCCAAACCATTTTCTCTTGACTAAATCCAAAACAAATTTATTATTATCTAAGTTGGTGTTCACTAAAAATGATCAAGTATGAAATGCGGCCAAAAAACAGAAGTTGTGCTGAATGAAGAAAATTACAAAATATATCAGTCAACGAAAAAATTTATACTCACGTCACTGCCAATAATATTGTCAATTTTATCCATTGAGATTCAAAGCTTCTAGATTGAAGAAATTTTCAAGTTTTTGAAGAGTTGAACTTAAGGCCTAGATTTTTTTTGTTCTAAATGGAAAGAGAATTAAATAAGTTGATTTTAGCGTTTTTAATTTTTTAGTGCTTTGGATTTGGAAAAAAATAATTAATATTTACTGAGAAATCTTATTATAGATTTTAATTCCTTAATATAAAAATTACCAGTTAATTTTTTTGTCACTTCAAACTTATAATTTCATAAATAGTTTTGTTTACAGTTTTCATTTACTATTATTTTATTGAAAAAAGAAAGAAATATACAAAGAAATAATGAAGACCAATAACGCACTCTTTAAACATGAAAAAATTAATAAAGTATTGATATGTTTCAGGTACCTGTTAAAATGGTACTTATTCTGAAGATAGGTAACATTCAACTGGTACCTAAAATTTTCATGATTAGAGTGCGATATTGGTCTTCATTATTTGTTTGAATTCCTAGCCGCACATTAAATTGTTTTAATAAAATAAAAAAAAAAAATTGCTAATAAAAATGCTATTTTCGGAAATTATTGATTCTGTAATAAATGTTCTTCAGTAGGTTTTAAACACTCCTGAAGAAATTAGTATTCAAATTAATTTTTTTCTGTCGCTAGATGCAATTAGATGAAATGGATTAATCCATTTTTATTTGATTACTATTTTTCTTTTTAGTCAACAGCGTAATAATGTTTCTTCGAAATTTGTTGCAAAAGAATAATTACTGGAAAAACGGTACTTGTGATAGTAATAAAGATTGTAGTACTGAAAAAAATGCTGTTTTTATATTGTTGACGTTGCAAAATGAGAGAAATATCTCAAAATAAGTTAATTTGATCCTTGTTCCAAGCGAGGGATAAAAAACAAAAGTGGTGTCGCAATGAAAATTGCTAAAGCAAAATGGGAAATCTATAGTAATTAAACAAAAAATGACTAATGGAAGTGTTTGTAAAAAACGTATTTTGTAGTTCTAAGATATACGATAACACGACACTTAAATTACATCTCATTTTGTAATGTAATCTTACATAGCAAGAAGTATATATTGAACGAACTTTATGAACACACAACTGCATTTAAGCATATTTTCAAGATTGATATCTCGTATAAATGTATGATCACAAGATTTTAATTTTATCTAATATTAAATACTTAACTTTTACAGATTTCTGGTTTCCAGTTCAATACTTTAGACCCCCTCCCAATATTTTTATAATATTAATAATAATAATAATAATAATAATAATAATAATAATAAATTCCGCCATTGCCGAACCCAAGCCCGGGGCCTCATACATAGTGATGGGAAAGGAGGAGGGAGAGGAGTAACAACCTCGTCCATCATGGCTCCGGATGGTAGCACCCCGTGAGGGCCCTGCCTAGTGTTACAGGTGAAACCTGGTCAACGGTCTCGAAAGCGGAAGAGGAGATTCATTTCCCAACGGCGGAGAGAACGGAAGAACCTCTCAAGAAATCCTTTCAGCGTCTGCTCGGAGGAAGCGGCTACAGGTCAGCGTCTGTTCACCTAGTTGGTGCGGCTGCAAACAATGCTCTGGAACTAACCACTGACGTTCTATTTACCCAGCGAATGCTGGACTCACAAAACAAGCGTAAACATGAATCGTGAGAGGAATACTATCAATACCCTAGGTGGTAACCAAGCCACCGGTGCCCACAGTAGCACCGCAACCGGACTATCTGATTCTGGGGAATTCGGCCTACCACTGAAACAGAGGGAGTCGGAGACCTCTGGCAAGCTTTCCACCAGACTAAAGTCATGCATAGGAACATTGAACATCAATACACTAATCAGAGTAGGGAAACTACATGAATTAAAAAAGATGTTAGACGAACAAAAGATTCTGCTATTGGGAATCAGAGAGACCCGATTAACGAACAACAACACTATAGACTTTGGTGATTACAGACTGTTCAAGAGAAAAACAGAAAGGAAAATAGGCAAAACAGAAAGGACAATGACCTTCGCAGTTAACAAGAAGATCCTCCAATCGGTTACAGAAGTGAAACCAATAAACAGACTGATGACGATGAGGCTCATAAGTCTTATATAATAATCAACGCACATGCACCAGTAAACCAAGATAACAAGAGAGACAAAGAAGGAGTCGACAAGAACTGAGATACACTAGAGAAAACCATGAGAAAAATCCCTAAGGGAGATGTTAAAATTTTAATGGGTGATTTCAACGACGATTCACTTCTGTTTGTTTTTTTTTCATTTTTTTTCATTGTCTGTTTATGCTAGGAATATCTATTTTTATTTCTAAAAGTTATTTTCCTATATTTTACGCATTTTCACAAACTTCTTCTATGAGGTGTAGATATATCTATTTCTTCTTCTGCATTCACACATTTCTCATGTTGTTCGACGTCGCATGACTTGCAGCGTAATTCTGCCTTTTTCATTATAATATCACATTCATTACATTTTATCGTGTATTTAGTGTAATTACTCATAATTAATTGTATAGTTTGAGACACAACATAAAGTAAAAATAGGGATGATATAAGTTGCTTTTCTCTTATTATTATTATACTTTTTATGCTTTTTTTTTAAAAAACGTTTCCGATAAAAGCATGTAACCTTCAATCTTAAATAATTTCAATCTTAACAAGTCTATCTAAATTTATTTATTATGCAAATTTTCTGAAGTGATTTTACCTAGTGCGCCCTGCTTTTTTTTTGCTGGTATGTAAATTATGTAAGATATTTTTCTTTTTTTATTATTACGCTTTTTACACTTTTTTTAAAAACATTTTTTTTTTTTTTGTAATGTTTATCAGACCTATTTAGGTGTACTTATTACCTGTACACCTGTAATATAGGTTCTGAGAGTTTAATCTTAAGTATCACTTTCCACCCATAAAGAAAAACGAGACAAAAGAAAAGAAAAGAAAATGAAAAAAAGAACTATGATTAGTAACTAGATTATGTAATGAATTTTATATTTTTATCTATTACGTCGACAATTAAATTTTTTTTTATATCTCCAATTTTTTGGTTATTGTAATTATCCCAGTTAAGTTGATGAAAAAGTTTATATATAATATTACCATTTAGACGGTACCCAAAATTATTTTTTATTTTTTTATCATTTATTGAACTGAGCCAATTGTTTCTAGTAATATTGTTTTTATTATTATTTTTCTCATTTTTTATTTTAAAGAAATTTTTAAGAATTGTCTTATAAATAAATTTCTCTTCTATAATTAATATTTTGAATTTTTTCCTTATTTCATTCCTTTCAACTATACTTTTTTTATTAAAATTATAAAAGATATTTTTTAGTATTTTAAAACATGCTTTATTTATATTTTCAATTTGTTTTTTATTAATAAAAATCCAACTATCCAGGCTATAATCTAAAATAGAATCCACAAGGGATTTATAAATTATTATTTTTTGTTTTAACGGAAAAATTTGCTTAATGTGATAGAATAGGTAAGTCAATGAGCTCAATTTATTTATGACATATTGATAATGTGGAGTCCATGTAAATTTCTCATCTATGAATATACCCAGGTATTTATATTGAGTAACGAAGTCTATCTTTTCGCAGTTACAAAGGACATTGTTTCTGTTAGTTATTTGCTTTTGAGGCATTAAAAAACCTCCAGGGTTATCAGAGATCAGCGAGGTACAATATCTCTATAAAGTCTCCAACTAAACGACCTAAAGTCTCCAACTAAAGTCTCCAACTAAAGTCTCCAACTAAAGGCGCTGATACGCAACATGTTTCAGTTTCAGTTTCACAAAACAAATACAGCGCATGTATACAGCCTCACAATCCTTAAGATTCTATAGTGGTTATTTTAATGGGTTTAGAATTGAACCTAAATTCTATTTAAGCTTTATAATATGATCAGTATGTATAGCTAGCAATAAAATTTAGAATTTCTTTGATTAAAAACTTGATAACAAATATGCTCTAATAAAGTGAATAAAAGAACCTAATCTGTCAAAAGATTACGTTGGATACGAATCACGTATCAACTTGAAAGACTTCTAAAAGGACAATTTGCTTTTTTTCTCTAAGAATGTGTAATATCAAAAAAAAAAAAATGCTAAGCATTAGAGAAAAATGATTTTTTTTGCATTATTCTTATTATGCAATAAATGAGAGTAATAAAATAAAGAGTAACGCTGAATATTCTTATTTTCAACTCATTATAAGATAGAAATAAGAGAAAAAAACAACAATTTAACAAAGCATTTTATTGAAGTCGTAAGAAAAAAAAAAGACAGCCTAATTTCCGACTGAAACATTTCAATGAATTTCTTCAAAAACTATAAACAGTCTTAATTAAAAGATGACAACCAATCAATTGCAGTAGGATGTACTATTGTAGTTGTTAATTATCAATATCAATTAGTATTATAACAATAAAAACCAAAAATATTTAGTATCCTTAAGATAAAACAGTTTGAAATTTTTGAGAAATTGTAGTTCTTGAGAGTAACAAAGATAGAGTAATTATCAGTTACTCTTTTGGGAACTTTAAGTTTGTAAAACTTAAAACTTTTACTATATTTTAGTGACAAGAACTGTTTTAAAAATGATAATAATATCGATTATATTGTTATAATACTACAATAATGAATCTTTGTTTATTACATTGGATCAAGGAGGAAGTGAAAATAATCAAGTTAGAAAAAGATACAAAAACAAGAAAAATAATGGAAAGCCTAATAATCAGAAACACCAGAAATTTAAATTATAATAGGAGCAAAGGATTGGAAGTTGAGAATATTTTTATAAATTTAGCTAGGGAAATGGTAGAAATTAGTATGAACAAGAACAAAAAAAGTGTAATAATTGATGAATTTAAAAAATTATAATTATTGTAATGAGATTGTTAGTAAACAAATGTATTGAAAAATAAGAACTGTAGAATTTGCAGAAACAATCGTAAATGTAATAATAATGTTAGTAGCATTTTAAGGATTGATAAGTTTTGTTAACAACTATGACTAAGAAATCTCTGTATTTTGATATCACCTGACTATACATTGTAATCTTGAAGAAGGAAGATAGAAAATTCTTCCGAAAATTCGATAATAAAATGAAGTGTAGATGAAGTTTTTGCAATATGTTACGATGTGATATCCATCTACCTTTATATATGGGAAAGTTGTCCAAAATGGGGTATTATCTTCTTTAACTTTAATTGAACGAAATCTAACTAATAAAAAAGTATTATAAACCATGATTCATTTAGTTAGGGTCTTTTGCTGTAATAAAATGGTGCTGATAAGTAAACAAATTCATTTTTACATTTGCATTTTAATTCTAATTTTTTTATGTAGTAATACCTATTTTGGACAACCGGTCGGACAAAATGTGGTTCCGATAAGAACAATGTAAAACGTTGTGTTAATATAAAACTTTGTTCATTTATACTTTAGTGACATTAAATAACATTAGGAATATTGTAATTGATCATTAATTACAGTATATAACTGGTCTAAGCCCAGTAATCGCAAATGAATGTTTGATCATCTTTCTCAGCGTTCGAATATTCGAGCGTTCGTCCCCATTTTGAACCACCACTAGTGTCCTCGTCTGACCCGACCGTGAACTACATTACGAAAAATGGTTTTTCTCGTCACATAAACGACTCATGAGAATAAAGGACATGCCAAAACACTGACTAACAGATAAGGAAATGAAATATATACTCGCCCAATACTTATCTTCGCATGTAATTGAGTAACACACCAAAAATGTTTGCGTAAATTGAAAACTTTTCACTTCAAAACTAAGAATCACACTAAAACTCAAGCAAGCGTCATCCGACCTTCACTGCTCAACTCAAACTATTGTTAAGGCATCCAGTAACAGTAATACTATGGTTTCCCGCCGATAGCAACACTAATCAAGGAGAACTTGAATGTCCCCATTTGACCCGCTGTCCCCATTTCCGCTTGTGTTCGTCCATTAGCCTTTTCGAAATGAAGCTATCACAAATCTAAAACATTCTGACTAGCCCGCTGGGCTACGTTAACAACCAGATACGTAGAATTCTTCACAAAATCCACAATGATGCAGCTAATGATTATAATAATAAAACCAGCATTATCAATCATGTTTCCATTCTTTACACATTTTTTCTCTGATCCGTAAGTTAGTTTCACCTTTCAATATCCAACGACGGTAAACACCATTTTCTTTTTGATTTAAGTTGTTTAAGATTAA
>JAFIDM010039024.1:183718-202155 GCA_023159025.1 Thereuonema tuberculata | reverse complement strand
AAAAAAAAAAAAAAAAAAATAGCCGGAGGAAAGTAATTAAAAGCAATATGAAACAATATTTGTTCAAATGGAAGAGAATATATTCTGTGACAAGCAATTATAAAATTAGGCACGGAGGCACGGGAACATACTGGGCACTCCTTTGGGGGTCTGTAATCGTAAAAATTTAAGAACCCCTGGTTGAGAAGGGTCCCGTAAGACCTGTATCAGTGTGTGCAAATGAGGTGACAGAACAATATCTTTCTTGTTTAAGCATTTAAATCCTTTTGTGTTATCCACAAGCAATTAGTAGACAGGCTTCTGTTCAATCTATGAAATTATGAAGGACTGGGGAGGGGGAAAGCTTTTACATTCCAAATTTAATTTACAGTAATACCTCTGGTTACGAACTTAATTCGTTCCAGGACTCGGTTCGTAACCTGAAACGTTCGTAACTCGAAACATTGAAATCGATTAAATCGATCAGTTTCAAGAAGAAAGAATCGTTCCTTTTTATTAACATTCGGGTTGTTTCCCTAACAAAACGCAAAGAATACATGTACTTCACGTATTAAATAAAGAGAAAGAAAACAACCAAATAAATTAAATGTAAATTACATTTAATAAATACATTATGTCCGTGTCGACGTGGCCGAGCGGTCTAGACGCCGGTCTACCGTGAGGCCGTGTGCTGGCATCTGGGTTCGTTTCCCTGTCGAGGACTTGGTTGTTTCAATTTCCTTCCTGTGTTTGTCAGCCTCTTCTTCGCTTTCTCTTCGGTCTGACGTCATTCCTTAATGGCGTCCTGTGGCAGGCAACGGATAACCACTACAGTATCTGTTTCCCGGTAATAGGCGGCTCTCCGATTCTGGAGCGCCTACCGACAAGGAGTTGGCTTTTAGAACCAAAAAAAAAGTACATTATACAAATAAAGACATTATGATGTTTTGTTTACATAGGAAAAAGAATCATATGGGCGCGAGGAGATACTTTCAGATGCTAGGTGAGACGCCTTTGGTTGAATTCGCCCCCTAACTTGTAACTTTGTACTGTACACAACCGCTTGTTTTGAACGTTAAACCTTGCTCTCTCGCTCTCACCTTCCTTCGTAACCCGAAGCACTGTTCATACCCGTGACAAAAAATTTTCGAAGGAGTTGTTCGTGACCTGAGTCGTTCGTATCCCGAGGTTTCACTGAATATAAAATTAAAATTTACTTATTTCGTTGGAAAGAAAAACAAAAAACAGTGTAAGACTATTTAATCATCTAAAGACCATTGTTTGTTTTTCCTAATATTTTTGAATAAATACTTTATTCTTCACTATTAACTGATTTCTATAATTTTGGAATTTTACTGTCAGATCTAAGTTATCTGATTATTTATCATGGCAATCGAATAAGATCATTTCCAAAAAAAATGAAAAAGAGTTGATGATATTTTATAGAAGGCTCTACTGACATAAGCAAAAGGCTACTTGGATTTTAATTTTTTCATTATTTTTCTTCTTTATACTAATAAAAAAATAAAAAATAAAATAAAAAAAAAAACAGAAAAAAAGTTCTGATTTTAAGATGTAGCTTACATCCTTTATGAAAGTCTCATGTAAGTTTTCTGGTGCATCTTATTTTTTCTATGGTTTGTCAGACTTAAAGATCTTCTTCGTTTCTGATTCTTAAATTATTTGACGGAAAATATTCATTCCCACTGTTGGTACGAATAGTAACTGAAAATCAAAAGCATTCAGCAATTAATAACCTGAACTTCAGACGAAAGAGAAATTACCGCAGAACACTTTCGAATATAATTAAAAGTCAAATGAAGTTAGTGGCGCTTTAACTAAAGGAGGGCTCACACGATGCAACTTTGGGTCGAGTTGCATGTGCAACAAGTTGTTAAAGCGCCTTTTGAGCAAAGTTGCAATATGAGTTGCATAAACGAAAAGTTGCAAAGGCGAGGTTTTTGTGTAAGTGCAACTCAGAAAGCCGCATGGAAATTACCCAATCACACTGCAGTGTTGGACACGTCACTCGTGACGTCACGACCAGGGAAAAACATGGCGCCTAAACAGATTTCCGTCGCTTCAGATGGGCGGAGAGCGAGTACACACTGAATATCAGAGTATTGCGAGTTTCTTTCACGCATAAATACAGTTTATATGTAAATTCAGTAATTTAATGCGGCAGAATATATCAGAGCATTTGAAAAACCTCGATTTCTTAATTTTTCAAATCGAAAGCGGTGTTCGCATTCAATTATGGGATTGCCGCTCGCTGTTTTACAGAAGAATTGTTGATGGCACCAATCAGAGAATAATATTATAAGAATATTTCTCATATTTCAAATGCGCAGTTTGAAGTCTTATACTATTAAAAAATTCATTGAGGCCACTCTTTGTGGCACATGGATTTTCTCACTCGTTTTTCATTGGTGAGTTTTTTCATTGTGGAAATTTATTCCTTGAGGCACCACTGCGCTTCCGATATAATATTTCTCATTGAGTATAAATCACACATATATTAGGTTTGGAAGGAAATCACCGCTACAGACTCTATAACGTAATGCCAAGTAACGTCATTCCAATTCGTACTGTGCTACGTTTGTTGTTCGCACGGCGGCGCAAAGAATGTTGCATCGTGTGCACCCCTGACTGTCGTTTCCAACCTTCATTTGTGAAACTAATTGCAACGACTTCTACAGCAAAAACTGGAACCTGGGCTCTTGCCCAATTTCAACAGAAACAGCAAAGGACTGTTTAAAATTTCTTAGCATTCTCTCTGTCTTTATCCTTAAGACATTTAATTTTTATTATTTTTGGGCTTCTAAAATATTGTAAAAAAAAGAATATATTTTTTTTTTTATCAAAACCTGAAACAATCGAGGATAAAGACTATTTCGTGGTTTCACCACTTGTCAGTTGAGATCAAATAAAAGGTTAGATATTCCTAAAACAAAAAAATCATTAACTATTATTAAAAATACAATAATAATGCAGCCAGTATTTATACTATACTCACATTATAATGCAGCTTTATTTAAGGATGTCTGAGAGGACGTGTCAATCTTACCGAAGAATAATAACGAAATTTGTCGAGCCCAATTGTTTGTGATAAAAAATAAAAACTCCCCCTTTTGTATATTTTGAGAATTTTATTTTTATTTTTTTTTTATTTGAGAATGTTAAGTTCAGTAAATGTGGTTTTAATCTTATCGATCTTAATCGGAAAAGAAAAACAATTCCTGTTTTTCTTTAATTTCTGTAGATTTACGAAAGTTTTGTTTAAATATAATAAAGGAAATAAAGAAGATTAACATAACATATAAAAGTTCTAAAGTCAATGACCTAAATTACAAATAATGCCAATGGAAAATTCAATTAAGTATATTGTTGTTGTATTATTAATGCTGTGAAGAAAATTCATATCACGTGTCTCAATTATTGAATGATATGTAAATATTGTTTAACTGGCTATTGAATGAAGATAAAAACATTAATTATTTGAATTTCCCTTAGATTTTCTACTCTAGTTTTCTTTAATTTTGATATTAAAAAAAATAACAAAAAAACACTATGTAAAATATTAATAAATTCCACTTTTATGTTTCCAGTATTAGTCGATAGAGGGCGAACAGACTCGCCGACATCTTGTCCCAAATCAGAACATAATTCCATTCAAATCAATTGGTTTTTTTTTTAGTGAATGGTTTAAAATTTCTTAGAATGGCCCAGTTCCATTGATGTTTCGACACTTTTCTGCCTGAAGGCCCAAATCCTTTCTTATGTATCATCAATTCGGCTAATCTGACTCATGAAACGGATTCATAATTAGGTTGAACTAAAACTTTGAAAAAGTAAGTGTTGTTCTTCGCTACGAACCTAATACTTTTAGGCATAGATAACAACTAAAAATTAATACCGGCCGACTAGTTTCATTAAATCTTAAAAAAAAATAATAAAGTGCATATGAAACGTTATAATTTATATATAAAGTCATCATTTAAAAATTATTTCAGAAGTTTAGAATCACTTCTTTATTTACAATGTGGTTTACTTCAAATGTGATTTTTACAATTTACAAATTTTGCAATTTAAGAATCTTGTTATAGATCGTAACTTTAATCAATTTTTAACAATTTTGTTTATATTTCTATTTCTTTAAATGTTATGACATTATTAAGATCAGGGTTAAGATTTAAAATTTGATGGCCACTTGTCGTTGGCGTCATTGCAAGAGCCACTTAACGTGCACGCGTGAACTGTTTTGAAAATAGATATACATATTGGATTTTTAACGAGCCTAGTAAGACAGAACAGAGAGATAAAAACGCACACAAAATAACAATTAGTGGACTGCTTTTTGATACCGGGAATCCAAAACAGACTGTTTCAGGTTCTTAATCTTCATCAATTGGATTCTCCCAGTGTCTGCAGCTCAGTGAGATAAACGAAATATGAACAAGAGACAAATAGACATAAAAACGGCCCTTTATATAAACATTAAAAAACAAATAAAAAATAAAATAGGGCAATGAGTTAATCACCGCTAGTCAATTTCTAGTTTATAAAGGATTTAGCTGTAAATAAGACATATACATAATGGAATTTTAAGGTGTATAGTAAGACATAACAGAAGGATATAAACGCGCGGAAATAAAATGATGAAGGTTAACAACCCGGAAACAGGCTGTGTTTGGACTCTCGGAAATCTAAGATTAACAAAGCAGCTCATAACTTATAACTTGTTATAACTTGTGCGCATTTTTATCCCTCTGTTGCGTTGGAGATACAATTTACTATACGGTAGATACTAATGAATAAAGACTATTTAATCATCTGGGTAGTAATAGTTAGTTGCTTGTTGTTTTTGTTAAGTATTTATTTTGCTTAATTTCGCCGAGAAAAGGTGTTGGGTGAAAACTAATTTGAACAATAGTCTGAGCAACAGTCTCTGAGTATTTGTAAACAATAAAGAAATATTTCTAAAAGGCATTCTTCCAATAGCCATAAGCATAATCTAAGTAAAAATGCAGAGCCACGAACCAGGCCAAATTAAGAGCACTATTCATTTTTTTTCCAACCGGAAACATTTACTTAATATCAAGTTCAGGGAAAAATGTATTTTTTTTCCCTAATTTTTAAAGAAAATTCGAGATTTATCTAGCACTCTTTCGCCGGATAGTGGATGAACAAGGTCGGATTTTGTGCTTTGTTGTAAGCCATATCTGTAAGCCATGTTGACATCCATGGAGGTCCAATTAGTATCAATCGTAATTCCACTATCTACAATTTATCGTCTTCCATCACACGGAAAATCTACAATTCTCAATTGAAATCAAACCTACGTTTTATTTACGAAAAATTGATTTATATAAAAATCATTTATTCAATGCATCGAATAGGCGAAAGAATGTTTTTAATTAAAATAGGAAGTATTCATTTTTTTTATCTTTTTGTATTTATTTGTTTTCAGTTTCAATATTCTCAACCAACCTTGATATGTTTTCGAGATTCTGTTTTCAGCCAAAATTCAGTTCGCTTTCGCAAATAGTAGAGATGCTTGAATACAATTTACAATTAGTTTCGAACAGATGGAAAGCTTACTAAAAGTCATTTCAAATTCTACCTAAATTGCGTTACCGAAACACAATTTTAGCCTCTAAAAAAAGATTAAAAGCCGTCTTTTCGTAGCTCTCGAGTAACCGCCAAAATCTTTTACACTCAACTCTTATTGGCTAGCACTCGGCCAATCATATGCACTGTTTCACCATATTTCGTCGAGACGGTGGAAAGCAAGGAAGGGGCCTGTGAAATGATGCATGTAAAGCGGCCTTAAGCATTCTTAATTGAAACTTCAATGTTAACTACAATTACCAATGAATATTCACTATAAAACCAACGTTTATGAAATACTTTCACGGAAATCAAATACTTCTGTGAGAACGGATTGAAACTGTTTCACGTGCTAGTGAGGCAGAGTGATAGAAGCTCTTCAAAGACTATTAATAATAAGCAGTGGAGTAAAAATGACGTTTATGTGGGTTGAAAGATTCTGGCAGGCATAAAAAAGAATAATAGAAATTCTAAATTCAGTTTTAGAAGCATGGTCAGAGAGGAGATGCGATATGATATATATCTATAGAGAGGAGAAATAGTAGGAGAAAAATTAGAATCCCAAATTTAAATTAAAACTAGATGAGAGAGAAATTGTAAGAGTTAACACAGTGTTAAAATTTAAAATATATATACTTATATATTATTTATTTTAGAGAAACAAAGATAAGAAAAGAAACAAAATAACACCATCTGAATCAAAAGAAATTGCCTTTCCGATTGAAGTATTAGAAGAGGAGTTGGGTACGGCCGTTTCGTCCTTCTACGGACCCATCAGCTCAACCCTGCCTCTCCCGACAAAAGACTCGGAAAGGCAAGATGATTTGATACAGGTGTTGTTCTTTTATTTCTTTTCTTTTCTTTGTTTCTCTAACTTGATTTTACAGCACGTTAAACTTTGTTCATTTTTCTTAAAATTATTTATTTTATTTATATAGATTTGAATGTCAAGCTATTTGGTTTTTATAGATTTTTCTTATCTTTCAGTTTCTTAAACAAATGGTCTCCAATTCGTTGTATATTACTGGTAAATTTGTAAAATATTTAATATTTTTGTTTATATCATAAGTTCTTCTAACTCATTAAAATCTTATAGTTTAAAAGATGGACATCAGGGACAGAGATTCTGAGGAACTGTTCATGAAAGCTAATTCGATTGCTTTGTTTGATATGAAGAATAAGAATATATTGACGGATGTCTACATCCAGTGCATTGGGGGAATAATTCCTGCTCATCGCATCATCTTGGCCGGGAGTTCAGAGTGAGTATTTAATATATTTCAATACGTTCTTCATTGTATGAATCCTTAGGTTACAAATGAATTTTACCGATTTGGAAGCCAACCACAATCTACAATTACATTCTATCGAAAAGACATGGCTTTATCCAGAGGAGCTGGTGGGTTACAGGTAACCCCCGTTGATTGCGACCCTGGCGAATGCGAATTCGTTATAGTGCGACCTTTTTTTAACTGTCAACAATTAATTGTTAAATAAAACATTATTATCATGAAGTGTATATAATTGTTACTTACATTCATGAATATAATTTATATATAATTACGATTCTTCATAACATCGACAAATTTTCCAAAATAAACATAGACAGGAACACTAGATTCTTTTTTGCAACGCTGAACAAAGTGATTAAATAATATTTTTTTTCAGTTTCTTTTCAAAGTTATATTACTTTTATGCTACATAAAACATTCATTTTCATATTAATTATGTTTATTTTTATCAATAAAGTGTTTTTTTCATACTCTAAAATGATTTTTTAAAATCCCCCGTTGATTGCGATATTTCGCTCATTGCGACCTTCTCTGGAACCTTCGGAATCAACGTGGGTTATCTGAAGTCCTAAGTGAAGTAAATTATGTACGTCTTAGTTTTAGGTGGTATTAGTTTCAGAACATTTTATTAGAAATTAATTCCACGGTGTGATAATGATTAATGAAGTCGAACCCCTGAAACTCAATGCACACAAACCACAAATCTCACCATTCAACACAGTTGCCAGACTCAAATGGTGTTTGCAACGTCATAACTGAACTATAGATCAGTGGGAACCAATTTTATGGAGTGATGAGTCAGGTTACACTCCCTTCCTGTCGGATGGATGTGTTCGGGTGTGGCGAATGCCAGGCGAACGTCTTTTACCGAAGTGCATCATTCCAAATGTGAAGCTCGGTGGTGAGGGAATCATACTGTGGGTGTGTTTCTCAGGGTATGGCCTGAGACCATTGCATGTTGTTGCGAAGTGAAGGCTACAAGGACATTTTGAACAATCGGGTTATTCCTGCTCTCTGGCTAATGTTTAGAAATGCGATTGCTCTTTCAATGCTCCATGGAATGTTTCAGTCTCTATCCAGCAGTGGTATTCAGAGATGAATGTAAAGCGGCTTCCATGGCCTGCTCAGAGTCCCGACTTAAACCCTGTCGAATATTTATGGGACGAGTTACAGCATCGATTGAGGGTCAGGGAACGACACCCGATATCTACAGCTGCAATGGCCATTTTCTTGAAGCAGGAATGGATAAAAATACCCGTAGCTCTGTATCAAAACCCTGTGGAAAGCATACCCCTCAGTATGGCTAATGTAATTTCAGCACGTGGAGCTCATCCCGCTATTAAATCTGGTACACTTTCACGTGTTTCTTGTAATGCGTACAGTCCGGTCCATTACTGTAGGGTAGTGTATATACAAGACAGTAAACAATATAAAGTAATATTGATTGGACGAATAATAGAAAGAAAAACAAATTATGGAATTCCGAAAACAGAAAACTCAAAGTATTATTTTTAATAGTGTGAGAATTACATTGAACAAAGACATCTAATTACGTATAACAAGATTCCATTTCAAAGGCTAAAATATACTTTTATATGCAATAATGAACAATAAAACTTATGATACGACATTAACATTCTATGTAGCTATTAAGAACTAAAGTTGAAACCTTGCAAACCTTATTTCCAACAGTGAAATAAAAGTTAAAAAGAGAGAAAACACGATAAAGATGCATTTCTATGTCGTATATTCTCTAATATTTCAAATATGATTTAAATGCACAATAAGGTTTAGTATAATGGCCGTAAACTAAAACATTCATAAGATAAAAAAGTGGCTTCTTAAAATGTCGCTAAGGAAAAATATGCAGATATTCCAGACTCACGTGACTAGGTAATTCTACAATCTCATAGTTTTCTCATTAGGAACGCCATATTGACGCCATATATAGTTTTCAAATAGCTTTCTCTCTCCCAGTATTTCAGTAAAGGTTAAGGAACCTCTATACACTGTCCGGCCACTTTATTAGGTACACCCTCACCTCAAAACACCCTGAATTCATCGAGGCATATATTCCACAAGATGCTGAGGTTGAGGTATTGAGTATCACGCAGTTCCTGAATATTTTATGGAGGTGTAGGCCTGGAGTGAACAGCCCGTTCCAGCTCATCCCACAAATTTTCAATCGGCCTGAGATCCAGGGACTGAGCGGTCCACTGCAACAAAGAAAAATCATCGTCATGTTCCTCAAACCATCCCGTAGTGATGCGAGCTTTGTGTACCGGCGCATTATCCTGCTGGTAGGAGCCATCTGCAAGAGGATAAACTGTTAATAAGTACGGTTGCACTTGGTTAGCTACGATGTTTAGATACACTCTAGCATCCTGACGTGCTAACGAGGTATCAATGGACCCAACGTGTGCCAGGAAAACATCCCCCACACCATGACACTGCCCCCACTGGCTTGAAGAGTTATTGTGAGACACAGCATTTGTGCGCACAACAGTCGGCGGTATTTCCAATGTCACATTGCGAAGTAGTGCTTTCCTGCATTGCTTTCCTTAAACCAGTGTAAAAAGGGAATGGTTAGGTTTGTCAGATCGAAACATCTCTTAACATTTTTATCATTTATTCAGGATCTTAAGGAGTTGACGTATACCACATTTTAACTTCTTTTTTTGCACTGATAGGGGGTAAAAAAAAAAAGTTGTAAGAGCTGAGAGCTTGTTGCACTGCGGGGAAGCTTCGGGCAGTTAATGTGGCATTGGAAATGCCGGTGACAGTTTCTAATAAAGTGGCCGGACAGTGAATATTAGTGATTATATTTGTGTGTTCTTGTCTTTTTTCTCTTGTTTAACATACACTTAATACTTTCCTAAATAGGGTGACAAAAGATTCGAGCATTATTAATCCATTGATGGAAATGGACGAATTGTTTTTACTTCTCTTATATTCCTGTTGTTAAAATAACGCGTGAATTCAGAAAATAAAACTTAATATCAAAAGAGATAATCATTAACTTTATTTTATATAGATACTACCGAAACTTAATATTTTTCATGAATTCCGTCCTAAGTTTGCTGTACGTTTTTATTTTGTTGTTTCTTAATTTTCTATTTCTTTAGGTTTTTCCATGACTTTTTTGACTCCAATGTGAACGTGGATGCTCGTCTGGTGTCCGTTGACGTCAAGTTCATGGCAATGTCCACTTTACTCCAGTTCCTGTATTGTGGTCAGCTCGTCTTGAACTGGAATAATCTGGATGAAACGGAGAATGTCCTGCATGGAGTGGATGTCTTGAAATTAAAAGAAGCCTATCCAGCATTAAAGGTCAGTCTAAAAGCTGTTCTCAGTCCTGAAAACTTTCAACAATTATGGGACATGGTCTGTAAACATGATTTGGAGCCGTTAAAGAATGTTGTGCTGAGTGCCATTGGAAGAAACATCAAGATATGGTCTCAATTCATAAGTCTACAAACTGTTGACTGCAGCCAAATTATTCAGGTATGTAAAAGTGCTCCAAAATATTTAAAGAATTATATCTAAAAGACCTAATATTTTCAGGGTAGTAGTAAGGATTGTTATTCTCCACGTCTTATATTGTATAAAAAATCTTATTTTAATTTAAATATCTTAAAAATTTGTAAAACTATTTCAGTGATTCAGTTTTATTAATTCTTAAAATTTTTGCAAGATTTACAGTTGAAAGATTTATATTTTAATAAAGGTTTGTAATGGCGATCTTTCAATCTAACTCGTTGAAATGTTCTAACATCAATGAATAGCGAAACATTCATCTTAAAAATGAATTCATTCGAAGCAAATTTAATAAATATTCAATTGAAATCCAGTGTAAAATATAAGAAAATCGATCAACATTTATATATAATTCAGTTTCTTGCCGTAAGAAAACTTGTGTTTAAAAAGAACAAACGTTTCCCATAATAACACAATTGAGTATATTAATCGCTCTTCAAAGTTTTATAGTTTCCTTTAGTTGTAGTATTTTGAATGTATCTTCCAACTTACATTTATTCAAAAGGCTTTTATTTAATCCTTCAAGAACATAAAAACTTGTAAAGCACATAAAAACTTGTAAAGAACATGAAAAATAAAAACCCTTTTCCATAATTATTTTTTATTAGTATTGCTAGTTATTACTAATTCTTACTAGCAGTTTTAATATTCAACAGCATTTGTCTTTCAATCTCACTACAAATAATGTGTCTTCAATTTGGTAGTTCGCAAACTTAAAGACGCTGTACAATATAAAAATATTTTTTAAAAACAGATGCCTTAAAATTCTTATTTTTTTAAAATTGATAAGCTTCTTTCAACTTTCATTCTTTGGTTTATTCGGCCTTTCCTGACCACCTCTACTTGGCATTTGTAGATTCTGTCAGACCCTGGACTGCATGAGGAAAACAAGTTGCTTGTCTTGAGCACATGGGTCCAAGAAAATATGCACGAAAGAGAACAACAGCTAAGGGTCAAGTTAAGTCACGATGAACTCCCCCCGCATGTGATACCTATGGTGAAGAATTTCCTCAGCAATCTCAAGCAGCAGAATTGTCCCTTCAAGTGAGTTTCTATCCTAATGTAAATTATTGTTTACAACCATAAGTAATTTATCAGTAATCATAATGTAGTTCATCACTCTCGAAGTATGTAAGTTCTCTCAAATCGATCTATATCTGGTTCTCGTCTTTGCTTTCAATACGCAGTCTCTGTGGTACGAATAGAAGCTTTAGGAAAATCTTTACCGAAGTAATGTAAAAAGTGACTTCTCTTATTACCAAGTGCCAAAAGAAAAAACGTTTGCAATACAATTTATTGCGCTTTTTAGTTTTATGATATAGTAGAATTCAGTATTTTTTTAATTTACTAAATTAAAAAAAAATTACCAAATATGAACTACTTTTTTTTTCAAGTTGTCAAGAGCTTTACTTAATGTGAAGATTTAACAAAAAGTAAATTAGAAATAGTTTGGATCTTTAACTATAGTGTATAAATTAGTAAACAGAGCTAAAATTCTAATTCTCTTGAAATGATAAGTGTTACTTTTACTTTCTAGTGTTTATTGGCTTCAAGTTTCTGCAGAAATGAAATTTACCATACTTCTTGAGTACTGAAATTATGGTTCAATATTTAAGTTTTAAAGACTATGTTCTTAGAAATATATTTTTAAATGATAAATACCAAAACATTCATTATACAGAATTCAGTAATTTGATCTTACAATATTTCATGTGCATTTTACAATCCTTAATTTTCACCAGTTTGGACTAATCTCGTGCAACGTGCAATCCAAATAGGAAAACCTTTGGAAAATTCTAAACTCAGTTCCTGCAATTTTTTACCAATTAGTATTTTACTAAGTTGGACTAACAACCGAAGCTTTACCCAGAATAGGGTTAGCGTTCATTTCATAAAAACACTCCAGATATTGGAATTAAGAAAAGCAACAATGGAGAATTTTCCAGTTCACAATCTCGTGGACGAACAGTTTTCTTCAAGAATGGTAATGGTCAGAAACACCAATTCCCAGAATCAGTGAAACTTTTATTAATTTCCCTAATGCAACTGTACAATAATAAATAAAATATTTTTTATTATTTTCTGTTCACCGTGCACAGTATAGTATTACACAACAATTATCCAAAATCTTCATCAGAAAAACAACTGCTAATAATTGAAATTAGAACACCCACGAAAGAATCGTCGAATTACAGCGAGATGCAGTTTGTGTCATACAAACCCATCTCACTGATTAAAGTTCTTGAGATGATTAAATAACCCATCTCGCTGATTAAAGTTTCTGAGAGTAGATAATAAACTAACAGGTTACAATGAGATGCATAATTGAAATACGTGAGATAAGGACATCTTATCGTATAACAGGGCAACACTTAAACAAAGATTCAAGTTGAAGCAATAACAGTTGACAGATCACGGCACACATACAGGCCGGATTCTGAAGCTTCTAGTAGAATAACGGAAAGGAATGATCGACGAAAGTGTCGCATGGCTGATAGAGATTAAAAACTATTGTTATTCAAGTATTATTCGGAGGACTATTACCAAACATTTTGCTCCAACTTTTATTCCGGAGAATCTAAGCGATTCCTCCTTCTGAACTCTGAATACCGACAACTTATATGGGGTAGAGAATAACTGCATGAAGAGTAAGTAGCATCACTGTCTTTGGTGAGGAGACTGATTTCGCTTAAATCGCAGTGATCGACTTCTCCGTGCCAAGAGAATTTAAAAGAAATGGGATACTATTACAGGCGACTGTTTAAAAGCATTCGCCTAAATATCTAAGAGTAATGGTTTAGGAAGTAGGGCATTTGCATGACATAAAAATCTCAATAGTAGTTGAAGACACAATGACTGTTCATCAGTATGTCGATAGGATATGTACGAAAATCGATTAGTAAAAAAATTACAGAGCTTGTATAGGAAAAGTAAACCTTTATTGGAGAAGACGCCTTTAAAGTGGTAGAGATACATTGTTTCTACAAAGTCATTTGGACAATTGAGGCATTTGTCACAACGTTTGATCAGTTGGTCAATCTCAGACGCATAAAAGTCAGTGCCCTGCTTTTGTAGCCACTTTTCTGCATTACGAGGAACCTCTTCATTACATGTTAAGCGTCGAACCGGACTGTACGGCAGATGTCCCAAAATTTCCCAGTGGAAATCGTGCAGCAAGTTCTGTCTGTTCCGTGCAATGTGTGGTCCAGCAATGTCATGAAGGAGAATCACACCATCGTCGTTCAGAAGACCAGGACGTTTCTTCCTAATGTTGTTGCACAATTTCTTTTAAGATTTCAATAGAGACCAAGTTATCCAAGCGGAAATGAAAAGACACACGAGAAAGGCCACACGGCGCTGAGCAGTACAACCGTCTATCGGATATCTGAGCAACTGCTGGCATTATGGCAAATAATGTCTAGCAGCTGTAAACTTTTTTTCTGATCGACCTTCGTAGTAATCCATTCACGACAATCTTTGAAGACACGAAGAGCTAACGGATGATGCGAATCATATGTGGCCGTGAATCATGCTGAAAATTCCTAATTCTGCAAAGTAGATTAGGCAGTCAATCCCCAGACCTAAACCCCCACATGATTGGAAGATCTCTAGTTGTCAGTCGTCAGTGCAATGGACACAATATGTCAAGATAACATCTGCAAATTTTGAGCTATGTTGCATTTATCAGTGTTCATCTCAAATTGCATATACGATATAAGTATAATATACAGTTGTCTTCATAAAAGAAGCTACAGTTAATGCTAATCATCGCTTGTGCTCTTCAAGTGCGAGGTTTGCCTTGCAGTGACTTGCTTGTTAAGACAGATCGACCGCATTGTTTTTAAATATTTGTTTCTGATTGTTTCTGACTGCTCGGAGTTCAAATTGATGATGTCATGACTGGTGACGTTTATTCCAGACAAAATCGTTCGCCATATAAAGACCATATATGACAAACCCTTCTTTTTTGAAAAATACTATAAGTAACTTACGTAGAATATAAGTAAGGGAATAAGTTACAAAGATCTGTTTCAGAGTTTTGTTGCAATAATCGTTCGTTCGTTCATTAGACTCCATTATACATTACATCAGTTAAATTCGTTAAATCCTTTACGGTGTTGCAATTTTAAATTCTGTGACTGCATAAAAAGTCACTACTTTTCTGAACAGTTCACTGAATTTCAACCATCTTCGATTATACAGTAAATTCTATATATTTGATGATTCCTTATTAACCAAATAACTCAATCATTCTGTATTGCTAATGAATTTTCCAGTTCATCTGATTTCTCTGAAACTCTCTTGTTCGTATCACATTTTTACTGAGACTTTTATCATTACTTAGAAGATACTCGTTTATATTTAGAGATTATCATTAATATATTACAGTTATTAGGTTTCGTCTGTTGACTAATTGGTTAAGGCAACTGGGAATTATAGTTGCTCAACATAAATAAATATAACAAAGAGAATAGTTTGGAAGAATGGGGATCCTCTTATTAATAACCTGGTAACAAAGATGATGCCCCTATAGAATTTCAGTAAAAAAGTGTCTTCCATATCCTATCTTTGCAGTGATTATTTTAGTACAGATGTAATATGTTAGATTCTACTTTAAATAATAAAAATTAATTCGACTGGTTTCTCACGTTACCTGAAGAAATGCGTTCGTAACGTGAGAAACCGGTCGTCTTAATTTTTATTGTATCTCTCTTCCATTGCTGCCTTTAATCATTTCATTTCTAGATAACGGAAACATATTAAGAAAGAAAAATAAATTCACACTAAAAAATAAACGGAAAACCTTAATAAACATCAAAAGATGATACCTTGACCTCACGAAGACACATGCTTAGCACAGCAATTTCACGCTATTTGTGATCGTTAGACAATAGCAGCTAGCAATAAACGATTCTGCCTCCTTACTTTCATAGTTATGGAAGGTACCATACGTTTGTTTATAATTGAATCTTATGACCTCCATGTGAAAGAATGGATGAGGACAGGGCCCGCTCTAGCGGTTACGTCGCCCCGGACAAAATGACAAATTGCCACCCCTTAAGAATATATATATATATATATATATAAAATAAAGGTACATATTTTTTATTTTCAATACAAATCAAATCATTGTACTTAAATTTTAATAAAAGCATATATTTAGAAAGAAACATGCAACATAACATAACATATTGAGAATCAAGAAGTACAAAACAGTAGAAATTAATTAAGAAATAGCTGTATCTAGCCCCAAATTGTTAACCATATAATTTTTTTACATTTTTAAATGCTATTAAAAATGTGTATTACAGCACAATCAATCAAAATGCCATTATTTTTACAATAAAACAAGATAACATCAACTTCGCTAAAATCACAAAAAACTTTTTTTTCTCACTTTCAGTTCTGCAAAGTTTTTATTACATCTTTTAAATTTACTTGATCAACAATTTCATGCTCAATTGCCAAAATGGCCAAACCATTAAGACGGTTTTGTGTAGTAATGGAACGTAAAAAATTCTTAATTAATTTTAACTTAGAGAAACTCCTTTCGCCACTTTCTACAGTTTCGCCACTTGCTACATTGGTATCGTTAGCAATATTCTTAAAGCAATATTAAGGTTTTGGGCAAAATTTAACTTTGTAATAAGGCTCAGTACATTGCTTAGGCTTTCTTTTTTGCCCAAAAGCGCAGATACTTCTGAAATTTCCTCTGCTAATTCTACTCCATTTATGTCAACTGAATCACCATCAAATAAAATAGATTCTAAATTCTTACAGCCTTTTAATAGCATTTCTTTGGATATCGTATTTAAATCGTATATATTATATAAGAATTGAAAATAGTTACTATGATTTATTAAGTTGTTCAAATCTACAATCTAGTGCATTTAGTGCTTGATCGATTGTAAAATAAAAAAAAAAATCTATTTTATATTTTTCTCTTGGATTTTCGATCAGTTCATCTCGTGCTTCGTATGAAAAGTGCCTTTTTATTCTTCTTACGCGGTGTCGTGTTATTGTTGATCCAAAATTAGCCTCAACGTCAATTAGCCTCAACGTCAATTGGTAGCAAGTTCTTTTGCATCAATAATAGTTTCATCGAAGGACCAATCTGATCGAAAATTCTTGATAAATATTTTGCAGTTTTGTAAAGTGCAGAAACTAGATCAAGTGCAGAAGCTAGATCAAAATCTTTTGTTTGCATCAACTTGCTTATTGGATTAATGCAATTTAGTATTTTATGCCAAATAACTAATGAACACAAAAACTTAAATTGTTTAATACAATTTAATAAACCCGAGGCCTCGTCTCTTATTAAATTATCAATTTCTCGGTTTTCGTAAATGCTTAGCAAAGCGTCGTATACATCTCCCAAATGAAATCTCAAAGGCTTTAAGGCCTCTATCCTACTCTTCTATCTAGTGTCACTCAATGGTTTCAAAGTTAAACCTTGAACATGTTTAGAAGTATTGCCCATAGAAAAGTAGATGCCGAAAAAAAAATATAAATATATTTATATATTTAGAAGAATTTGTTCTAATGGTTTGTTTCGGCATTAATAATTCTTTGAACAGCCGCATCTATAGTTTTACAGCACTTTAACCTTTGGTTCATTTCTAGCCATGATTTTTGGGCCTGAATATGATTTTTGGAACTTGCATGCTCTTCTAAAGTTTTGCCAAGGTGCTTCCAACTTTTAAAATCTCCTTTGAAAGAGAACTAACTATACAGCTGAAAATTTTGCAACAGAAGCAGTAAACGCAGTTTTGTGAAAGAGAGTACACTAGCCAGTCTCGTCAAACTTGCTCTCCATTGCATAAAATTTGTGTATAATAATTTGACGTTGGTTTCTGAGAGTCGTCATTTGTTTTGGTATAACTCTTGATATAATTTTTTTAACGCGCCAGATTTTTTTTCCTTTCGGCTTCCTTTTCCAGCCTTCTTTTTTTCGAACTGGTAACTAGACAGTTTTCTTCGACGGTCAGACTTTCTCGAAGAGGCATGCACATAACTGAAATTAAACAATGAAAACTATAAAATAATAATTAAAAATAAAGATTTATCCTTGTTCTATAAAAGCTAAAACCGTAATTAACGTAACTTCAAAATTACATTCCGTCAACCAACATAAAAAATATTTATTTTATGTGCTACATAAAATATTTTTCATATCCTGTGAACGTAAAGAAAGTCTAGTGTAATTATATACGTATTTTATAATAATAAATATTTCAGCAAATCATAAATAGTCATTAAAAGCAATTTTATAATTTTTGATTTTGAGATTTTAGTCTGTTCAATTATTCAAATATACAGTATCCCTCGTTTATCACGGTTAATGGGGACCAGAGCCCCCCGCGATAGGTGAAAATCCGCGAAGTGGATTGGCCTCCCCTAGGAATTTTCGTATGTGTTGTGGGTACCAAAATGTTTAAAATATGTATATTTATACTTTATATACAGTTTACACATATACACACACACACAAACACACATTTATATATATATATATATATATATATATATATATATATATATATTTACATTTTAAATTTCAAAATTGCAAATGATTGATTGAAATCTTTGCTTTGCGAAACTCGAAGAGGTAGCTTCAAGTTTTGCCTTTATATATATATATACACATACAGTATATTTTCTCGGACATCCTGTTGGTATGTCTGGGAACCTAGGAAGCCGTTTCTCTCGCGCATCACGATGAAACAGCGCTGCTTTCCGCAATACGGCCGCGGATATGGCGGTATTTTTGAATTTTTTATTTTTCGATGAATATTTTTGAAAAATCCGCGATGCAATGAAGCCGCGAGACTTGAGGCGCGAAATAGCGAGGATCACTGTATTATTATAATACGCGATTTGTCGAATCAATGAACTTAATAAATGTCTTATATTATTGATTCAAATAATTATTTTCATAAAACAAAAATATAAATAATTAGACAGAATACATTCAAATTTGATACAATATTTTATTGATTCATTTTATTGATAATTTTT
>JAFIDM010039024.1:151124-168235 GCA_023159025.1 Thereuonema tuberculata | reverse complement strand
AAAGGTAAGGTTCCCTATTTTTTTATTGAAATAAAAATAACAGAGTAATACATGATTTTAAAATCAGTCTTTTATTAACTTTACTTTTCCACTTAAGTCGCAACGTCTATTTCACACACTTGTCGTAATGATATATCAATTTGTTAAATCTTGCATAAAAAAATATATCCTGGGCATATAAGTCCAAACCTTTTCTCCTATAACAATTCTGATAAATGCTTCACCACGTTTTTCGAACGCTAAAGAAGAATCAGGAATGAACCTATCCGTATCTTTTTCAGTTCATCAATCAACTAAGGAGCCTACCTCGAGATTTTCATAAACACATCCCAGATGGTTTTTTGAGAAAGATTAAACTTTTATTCTAGTTGCACAAAACCGACAATCTGTCGACCTACAATCCTGCATCAATATCCTGAACAGAACGGTCTATCGTAACGAGTGAGTTTATTTATAATGTTATTCACTCGACCTCTGGTATCTTCCTACACCATTTATGTAGTTCATTAAAGCGCACATACACTATCACTAGCTCTCCTATGAATTTCAACAGGTGCAACGCTTTTCTTTGAGCAATAATGACTCAAAATGCATTTCCTGTTTTGTCCAAATCTTCAGTAGATATCTTTAAACAGCTGCTGTGCTTGTTCATGATGAACTTAGACTAACCAAACTCATGCAACTCAATGTAGGAATCAGCAGAAGTAAAACAGAGAATCTTACTTTTTTCATATTATCCTCGACCACTGTTTCATCATTTTGGCCTGGAAAATCAGCTTTTTTACATCGAAAGAAAAAGTGTAGCATATTAAACTAAGAATAAAAAGTAAAATCCTTCCTTCAATAATTGCCAAATTACAGAGAAAACTAAGCAGAATAAGAAATGATAAAATGGTTTTGAAACGAATTCATTTTGCATGTTAATGACAACGATTTATGCTCTGCTACAGCATTTTCTGGTATTTTGCTCTATATTCGCAACAACAATGACTTCTCCAAATGAAACTAGGATTGCTTTTTTCTAATTGAATGCCTACGGAGGTTCGTAATCAAAATATGTAATTGAAAGTTTTCAAGCGAAAAAGAAAAGTTATGAATTGCTGCTCTGTAACAGAATCTCAGAAAGTAATATTCTGAAAAATGATTAAAAGTAATGATATTTTTTAATTTCCTTACTGTGGTCATCCGGCTACTTATAAGGATTATGCTGTTGACATAAATTATAGTAGTGAGTTTTTATCGTCCATCTCTCTTCACGAAGCCTCTGGCACTATATATAAATCAAACTCCTTGAAATCAAGCATGCACAGGACTAAGACAATATTGATTTACTTTATATTATTTGTAAACAGAGTTACGGTCTGTCTGTAACAGTAGCGCGATTACTGCACTGTTTGGCAGATCAGTAAATGGCATGCACTATTAGATGCATGTTATATGGTTATATGTTATGTTATATGCTATGGTTATATATATCCTAAAAATCCCATATACCTTATGAACCTTTTAAATTTAAAAAAAAAGAAGGCAATAGGACCTTTGAGGGTATAATTTAAGTTATCCTAACTTATTTTATATCCTACATTACCGTATATGCTTCAATAAATGCCGAGGCAGTTATTATCGCCGGTCTCTAATGGCGCCAGGCTGCAGAGGAGACACGGTCAAATAGTAGCCGGTGTCTAACAGTAGCCGGGTCTTCGATATTTGCCTACCTGTGCAAGTGTAAGCGTCCGTATCTTTGTAGTCGTGCGTAATACCTTACGGTTGCTTTGCAAAATGCCGCCGAAATGGTCATTTCACATTGCCTTTAAGATTTGCGCGGTGGAATACGCGAAAGAAACTTCCGGTGAGGCGGCCGCCCATCATTGCGTATTCGGACGATGAATAGCAGCGAAAGGTACAGAAAGACATTGTCATTTATCTTCAACAGTCTTATGTAGCATGTGAATTCAAATAATGTAGCTGTTTGTAATATTAGCCGGTATTCATGTGTAAAAATATTGCCTTCTGAAGGTTTTTGTTGATAATGGCCGGCCTCTAATAGCAGCGGGTCTCTATTAAGCACCGGGAGCCGAGGCTAGTTTTGCAAATAAACGCCAGGGGGCCTCTATTGGAGCATATACGGTATGTTAATCTGATGCATAACAGATGATTGTACATTTAAAACCAGGGTGCTATTTCAATACTGGTATAGAATATTTTAGTTCTTAAAAGATTAATGGTGTTTGCTTTTGTTTTTTTGTTTTTCACTTTCAAATGTTATTTACTGGTTAGAATATTTTATTGTTTTTTTTTACTCAAATCTCCACGTTAGTTTAATGTCTGTATTGTTGGTCTGTTCTATTTCTTTTATAGGTGAATATCGCCATTAGCAGTCATCAAGATGTAAGTGACAACGGCTGTATCTTATTATTTTCTAGTTTCAGTCATTTTGGCGACATTAATCTTATCCAGTGGCAACTTCCTTGATCTGAAAGAGGGAAGTTAGACGGAGTTGAACCAATGAAATCTATATCAATATTTCTATTTAAAATCTTTACTAATTCTGTAATTTTTGAACTATACTACACGTTCCTTTTTTTCAGAAAAGCTATTTGACCAGTCAGGAACCACATTCTGGAAGTATTCAAGGTGAGTAATAACAGATTTTCATATAACAGAGAAGATCATACTAATAAATTATTATCGTCATTTTGTTTTTATAGCAGAACAGTTTTTTTAAATAGACTTATTTGATGAACAGATTCTTCATTACTGTCGCCAGTGATTTCAGGTGGCAATCGTAGTTAATATTCCCACTATAAAACTATCTGTTAAGTTCGTAATCAGACTTATTAATTAATGATGTACTCAGAATTGTTTACTGAGTAGAGACAGCTATGGCTTTTACTTTATGTCACAACATAGAATAAAAAGAAAAGTAACAATTCAGACCGAATTTAAAAGCTACCTCTATATATAGTTTACGAGATTTGATGAAAAATATAAACTGAAATATTTATAGACAAAAACGCTCAAGACTGAAAGTTCACTGATCTTCTTCTTCTTCTTACGAGTTTGGCATACTATGGACCGCGGGAAACAATTGACTAGATGAATAGTTTCTTTTCCTCTCCTCCCAGTATTTCTTCATTCTTTCACTCTGCTTCCGCCTTCTATCATCTGACCAGATTACCTTGGTCCTCGTAGTTTCTTTACCCTGGAACCCCTTGAATCCATTAACTCTCATTCTAAACATTTTCATATTCCAGATCTCTTCTGAATTAATCCCAACTTGTTGCATGTCTCTTCTAGTTTCCTCAACCCATTTAGTCGTCGACTTTAAGTTGGTGATATAGTCGAAGATCTTCGTAGTTAATCTAGATTCACTCATTCTTACGAGGTGACCATAAAATATCAGTCTTCTCTTACGTATCGTGTCTGTAATCTTTTCCACCCGTTTGTATAAATCCACATTTTTCCTCTTCCTCCATGTACCATCCTCTCTTTTTTCCGGTCCGAGTATCTTCCTTAAAATTTTTCTTTCTCTCTTTTCAAGTTCCTCTATTTCCCCTTTTTTGTTTAAAATTAGGCATTCTGAACTGTAGATCCCTTCCGGCTTGACAACCGTGGTATAGTGTCTGAATTTTGCGTTGTAGGAGAGAGCTTTTTTGTTATATATATTTTGCACTAACCTGTATGCCAGTTCCAACTTACTGATGCGTCCTTTGATTGCCTCTTTATCAAGACCATTTGGCTGGATCCATTCTCCTAGATACTTTTTTTTTCAGTTCTTTTAACCTTTCCATATCTTGTATTCAGGTGCGTTTCTCTGTTATGTTTGTATTCCATGTATTCAGTTTTCTCATATGAGATCTTGAGTCCAGTTTTTTCTGCGATCTCGTGCAGTTTTTCAAGCATTATCTTGGCATTTTCCCTCTTATCTGTTAACAACGCTAAATCATCAGCGAATGCTAGACACTCAACTTTTAAACCCTTCTTCTTTGCACCTAAACAGATTTCTTCAATTCCGCTTTCCGCCATGGCATTCTTCCATGTTCTCATAATTTTTTCCAGAACGATATTAAACAGAATTGGTGAAAGTCCATCCCCTGCCTAACTCCTGTCTTAATCTGAAAGGGCTCTGAAATTTCCTCCTGAAATTTAACTTTAGAGACAGTATCTATTAATATTTGTCTGATGATAGATCTTGTTTTTTTATCCACGCCGAATTCTTCCAAGACATTGATGAGCGTCTGACGGTCTATCGAGTCATATGCTTTTTTGAAGTCGACAAACGAAATCACAGTGTTCTTACCCCTCAACACTCTTATTCTCAGGATGCTTTTGAGACAGAAAATTTGTTCCACACAGGATCTTCCCTTTCTGAAGCCTCCCTGATATTCTCCAATCTGATGATCCACCTGTTTTTCCACTATGTTAAGTAAGGCCTTGGAGAGTATTTTGTAAGAAACAGGTAACAGTGAAATTCCTCGGTAGTTGTTAGGGTCTGTGCGGTCACCTTTCTTGTGGAGCGGATGTATCAGAGCACATTTCCAATCACCTGGTATTGTTTCTTTTTCCCAGACATTGCAAATCAGATGATGTAGGCTTTCTACTGCCCTATCTCCTCCGAACTTCCACATTTCTGCAACAATACCATCCTCTCCTGGTGCTTTATTATTTTTCAGTTCTTTAATAATACTTTTTATCTCAATGAGGCTTGGTGGTTTTGACAGTGGGTTTATGTCGGATGTCTTCTTGAAGTCCAGTCTTTCAGATGGTGCTTCGCAGTTTAGAAGGGTATCAAAATTTTCCGCTAAAAGTTGACAGTTCTCTTTGTTACCTAATGCAAGGGTACCGTCCTGTCTTTTAAAACAGAGACTTGGAGGCTGGTACTGTTGTAATTCTTCCTTAAATGTTTTATAGAATATTCTAGTGTTATTTTTTTTGAAATTTTCTTCCAAACTTTCCAGTCGGCTTTTATCATACTTTCTTTTTTCTCCTCTGATGATCTTTGCAGTAATTTTCCTTTGTTGACTGAAGTCATTCCATGTTTCCTGTGTTCGGTTGGAATACCACCTTTTCCAGGCCCTTAGTCTATCGTTGAGGGTGTCGTCACACCTTTCGTTCCACCATCTGTGCCTCCGTTTCTTTTTCGGTTCCTGCAAGTTTTCGGCTGTTTTTGTTAAAGATTCCTTAATTTCTTCCCAGTTGTTAATATTACACTTTGATAAGCTTTCTCGATATGTATTTTCATTTCGTTTGAGACTTTCTATGTCGATCCTTCTTCTGCTTACAGCTTTGTTACGGAGTCTATTCGGCTGAAATTTCGTTTTAATTTCCAAAAGATAGTGGTCTGTGTTAATGTTCGTACTTTTCCTCACTTTTACGTTCAGATTTTCACTTCTATTGGTAGTTGTTATTGCAACATGATCTATCTGAAATTCTCCTAACATTGGATTGGGGGATAGCCACGTCTTCTTCTTCTTTGGCAGGGCTCTGAAATGTGTGGACATAAGTTTTAGATTAAATTGTCTGCAAAATGCTATTAGTCTCTCACCGTTTCTGTTTGTCCTCTTATGGGCTGGATAATCTCCTACAGTCATTCTGTATTTCCTCTCTTTTCCTATCTGTGCATTAAAATCCCCAACCAAGATCTTAACATTTCTGCGAGAATCTTTGATGTTTCGTCTTCCAGTGTTTCCCAGAAGTTTTCTACCTTCTCTTTGTTCCTTTTGTTGTCTTGATTTATAGGGGCATGGGCATTGATGATCGTGTAGGTTTTATTTCCGCATCTGAAAGTTAGGAATGAGATCCTTTCGGATGCTGAGCTAAAGTTTGTGATTGAGTTGGCTAAAGTCTTCTTGACCACGAAAGCTGTCCCTAAAATTGGTAATCTTCCATTTGAGACCTTGTGCCCTGGTTTGCCCTTGTATATTCTGAAGCCATCTGATTCCATTGTGTTATCATCTGGAAACCTCGTTTCTTGCAATGCCAAAATATAAATGTTCCTTTCTTCTAAAACTTTGGTTAGTTGTTTTATTTTTCCTGTTTGGATGAGAGTGTTTATATTTAGTGTCCCAAGCAGATGTTTTCGCTTGGGTCGTATTTTATACGTTGGGGTTCCAGGAAGCTCCGACTCTTCCATACATGATGTTCCAGGCTCTCCAGAATCCGACGGCCTGGGTGCACCACCTTTGGTGGTGGGGGATTCCCGTTTCTGGTTACCCCCTGGAGTAGTTTCAACCGAAGACGTTTCCATCATGTCACTTGTTGAAATCATTGGGAAAACAGGACATCCTGTTTTCAAGAATAGAACTAAGGTTGTAAGCCCTAGAGCCCTTTGCTCTCGGGGTAGGTCCCCAAGCCTTTGAGAATCCCTTCTCTATCCACAAGGCAGTGGCCCCAACTGATCAACCCCAGTTGGGAAGGGTTGCCCCTTCCGCCAGTTCCACCATATTAATGAACTACATCTATGCTTTTACTGCCGTTGAGGTCTTTACCGTAACCGTGGTAAGGGGCCCTCACATGGTACTATCACCTGGAGCCAGGTGAGCCAAGGTTTTTTAACGAGGTGTTACTCCTCGATCACTCCTCCTTTGTCCCGGCTTGTGACGGGCAGAGCCTAGCTTCCCCAAGGGGTCCAGGTTGGCGGAGTTTCACTGATCTGTTTTTAGTTAAATAACAAAAGTTGTACGTGCGTTGGATATAATTACACGAAACACAACACAAAAACTTTTGTTATTTATGTAATTCTTGTTTAAAAATTAATCCTTTCCATGCTATGCAAGCAATCGCTAGCGGGGATTAATTGATTGGCCTTTTAATCCTTTATTTTTGTTTTAATGTTTTTTTTTTCAATATTAAGGGCCGTTGTTTTGTCTACTTTGTTTTCTTCATATGTTTTCTGAGTTCTTTGAGCTGTAAGACACTGGGCGGATCCAACTGACGAAGATCATGAAACCTACAACAGGCTATCTTGCATTCCCGGTGTCATAATTTCTAAAAACAGATCAATGAACTTTCAGTCTTATGCGTTTTTATCTTATATTTCATATAATTATATCCAACGCACGTAAAACTTTTGTTATTTAAAAATATAAACTAATAGTATTTTTATAACCAGTGCTTATATTTCTTCACCGTAATTTTTGTTATATACTCTTCCAAGCCATCTATCCTGTTAGCAAAACTAGCGTCGGCATAACCAAGAAGATCGTCAGAATTGTTAGTGAAAAGCAACTTGTATTCTTTAGTACCTTGTAGATATCTAAGTATTCTTTAACTTTCATGTAGTCATTAGGAGTAGGACTATTTGTTTTCTCGGCTCATCTATTAACAGCGTAGGCAATATCCGGCCTGCAGCTACTGCTTAGATAAGACAAGCTCCCAATTAAGCTTCTATATTTAACATGTTAATCTTTGTTTAACTGTTTATCCGAGTCATTGACCTCTCTCAGAGTTTCATCATCTTCTACAAAAGGACTACATATAGGTCTGCTGTCATGCATTTTAGACTTGGCAAGATTATCTTCAATAAAATTTTCTTGTCTAATCGTAAATTTCTGTTCTTCTATATCATAGTATATTTGCATACCTAGATATTCCTTGATTTGTCCAAGATCTTTAATGCTGAATAGTTTATGCAGCTGTTTCTTTATATCTACAATCGCTGATTCTTCTTTTCCAATCACCAGGATATCATCAATATAAATTAAAATTATATGTTTCATTATGTCGCTTGTACAGGAAAATACAGGGTTCTGTTTTTAATAACCTTCCCCTTCTAGGTGTTTCCTCATTGTCATATATGTAGCACGTCCGGCTTGTTTTAACCCATAAAGTGATTTCTGTAACTTTAGGCCATTATTCTTCCTGTTTGAAAGCTCAACTCCCTCAGGAACCTCAAGATAAATGTCATTGTCAATATCGCCATTCAGGAACGCACTATCGACATCACATTGATGAATGTGCACCTTGTATTTCACTGCTAGGGCTAGGAGAAGACATATAACATACAAACTAGGTGTGGGGGCATAAGTTCTATCATAATTGATCTCCGCTCTTTGGAAAAAACCTTATACCACTAATCGGCTTTTATATTTTATTATTTGCCCTTCAGTATTCTTGTTTTTCTTGAAGATCCATTTTGTGGGCAACGGAATGGCATATTCAGGAATGCAAGTCTCTATCCACACTTGATGAGATTTCATACTCTTCAATCCATTATTTAATGCTTGTTTCCATTTATCACTTTCAGCTCCATTAATTGCTTCTTTGTAGGACTTTGGTTCGTCTGATAAGAAGTTGGCATTGGCTTGTTTGACAGTTTTTCTCTTTGGTATTTTTCTTGTACGTAGATTTAGAAACTCTTCATCCGATTCACTAGATTCAAAGATGTTGTTGTCTTCTACTTTATCAACAGGTTCGACTTCTTCTTGACAGTCACTTTCTGTTTCATTCATATGATCATCTTCATTTTCTGATGATGAACTGCTTTCATCCAAGGATTTTCTTTCATAGATGTTAAAATGTCTATAAGAATCTTTCTTGTTCTTTTTACTAGCAACAAAATCACTTCCACGTTGGTTATCATTTACAAAGACATTTCTAGATTCTATAACCTTATTACTTTCAATGTCATATATAAGATACCCTCAAGTAAGATCTGAGTAGCCCAACATTATTCCTTTGCGGTTTCTGCTACTGAATTTATTTCTAACGTTGCACTTAGGTATTGTAATGTAGGCAGCGCTCCAAAATTTCTTTAAATTTCTTTAGTTTTTACAGTATGTAGAAAAAAAACCAAACAAAAACAAAACTGTTACAAAATATGGGTTTAAAAATGAATCGGAAAGGCAGTCCTAAGGTGAAGCCATAAGCCTACCTGGCTATGACCTCGCCGAAGGCAAAAGGCAATGAAATAAATTACCGAAAAGCCGAGAGGCAATATCGGCAATGTTCCCTACAACTAGTAGGCGAACAACAATAAATAACAAAAAGACAAAACAACAAAGGCCGCAACAAAGGTACAAAAAATGGGTTTAACGTGCTGTCAAATCTATTTGGAGATGACTGTTAGGCCCAAAACAGAATAAACAAACAAAATGCATTTCGGATTCATTTTTTATGAGGGGGACTAGAGTACAGCTGTTTCACCATTCTACTGGATCTTCAGCTCTAGCCAGCCCCCTCGATAAAAATGAATCGGAGAGGCAGTCCTTAGGTGAAGCCATAAGCAAACCTGTCTAGGACCTCGCCGAAGACAAAAGGCAATGAAATAAATTACCGAAAAGCCGAGAGGCAATATCGGCAATGTTCCCTACAACTAGTAGGCGAACAACAATAAATAACAAAAAGACAAAACAACAAAGGCCGCAACAAATGGGTGTAACGTGCTGTCAAATCTATTTGGAGCTGACTGTTAAACCCACGTTAAACCCATCTTTTGTAGCTTTGTTGCGGCCTTTGTTGTTTTGTCTTTTTGTTATTTATTATTGTTCGCCTACTAGTTGTAGAGAACATTGCCGATATTGTCTCTCGGCTTTTCGGTAATTTATTTCATTGCCTTTTGCCTTCGGCGAGGTCATAGCCAGTTTGGCTTATGGTTTCACCTTAGGACTGCCTCTCCGATTCATTTTTATCGAGGGGGCTGGCTAGAGGCTGAAGATGCAGTAGAATGGTGAAACAGCTGTACTCTAGTCCCCCTCATAAAAAATGAATCTGAAAGGCATTATTTTGTTTGTTTATTCTGTGTTGGGCCTAACAGTAATCTCCAAAAAAAAAACTGTATATAAAAATTAAAAATAAGGAGAGAATAAGCAATACAAAAATTATGAGTTATGGTGACATTGAAATTAATTTCCGCAAGCAGACTAGGATTATGGATTTTATTATTAAGAGCATTATATAGAAAAATCAGTGATGCTTTTCGCCTTCTGATGATTAGTGAATGAAAAGAGAAGATGGATAGAAAAGTATCATCACTGATTTCATCAGGGTTGCATTTCAATATCTTCAAAAATGAATTTAAGAAACCTTTTTTGTGTTTTTTTCACTAAGTTTAATGTAAGTTTGATTGTAAAGGACCCAAACTCTTGCTGCATACAACAAATGGGATCGTAATCAGGAATTATAAAGAAGAATGAGAGTGAAGATTTTGTTAAAGACTTAGCGAATCACAAAGCCCAAAAGTTATTGGCGTTATTTGTAATGAATGAATTGAAAGTTAGAATTGAAAGAGAGATTGGAAGAGAAGATAACTTCAAGATTTTTGATTTCTTTATGAAAAGTTTGTTCTTTACCGTTAATTTTATATGTGTATTAATTATTTGTTCTTGTGAATGAAATGTTGAAACATGTAGGAATATTTAAGTAAAGCTTATAAGTGATTGACCAAGTGCATAGATTATTAATATCTTTGAGACATAGATTATTAATATCAAAAATGAGACAGTTCTCATTAAGCGTAATTTCTTTGAAGAGAAATCGTTTTTTTATCTGCATTATTAAGACATTGTGAGTTAATCAGAACTTCTGGAACATCATTGATAAAAAGGATGAAGAGAAGTGTTCCAAGATTAGACCCTTGGGGTACTTCGGTGTTCACTGTAGAGCCGGAAGATTTTTTATCCGTAAAGTAAACGAACTGCTTTCGTCTTACCATATAAGAAAGAAGGAACTTAATAGTATTTTGATTTAGATATTAGAATTATAGTTTGTTGAGTTGGAATTGACGAGTAATTTTATCAATAGCTTTTTCAAATATCATTATAGAGCTTGTTTGATATGCGGATTACAGCACTTTTCGTCTTCATGGAACAGTGACACATAAAGCTGCATGTAATATTACACTGCTCACAAAATTTAGGGAATATTACGAAATGAATATAATACACCCAAAAACAGAGGCATTTGAGATTATTTATTAAAGAACATCACCAGAGAAGCAAATGATTCGAAAACGGAAGTTGTCTGAATATGCAAATGTGATGCAAAACGTAGATTTGTATGTTTGTGCATAACCATGTATAAAGAGGCTTGCAATGCTGGGTTATCTCCACTTTCCTGGATCAGCAACAAATGGCAAAATCGTTGAGTGTCACCTGAAAATGCCCCTGCAACGTGATTTACCCGAACCTGAAGCATGGAGAGTCGTAGTACATCTTGAAGTTGACAAAACGCTGATGAAAGCGGTAGCAGCGGTTGGAACCTCTCAAAGCATGATTAGCAGACTCTGGAATCTCCTCAGAGGGACTGACGCAATACGAAGAAGACAAGGGCATGGCCGCCCATGTGCCACAACCGCAAGAGTGATCGCTACTTGACGCTAATAGCACAAAGGAACCGGCGAACAAACGCGACTGAGCTGAGGGGAGAGTTTCTCACTACTACTAGACGCTGGGTGTGTACTCAGACCGTGCGAAATCAACTCCACCACGCTGGACTGTATGCCCGAGGACCAATGATAAGCATTCGGTTAACTGCTGAAAATCGTAGAACCCAGAAGAAAGATGGCTAAATGCATCTTCCTTGGACCCGTGAAGAGTGGTACATGGTTTGCTTCAGTGAGGAGTCAAGATTCAGCCTGCAGCTTGTCGTGCCCTCATCTGGCGTGAACGTGGAACACGGGAGAACCTACGTTTCGTGCAGAAAAGTCATTACTTTGGTAGAGTTGGAATCATGGTGTGGGCAGCCATCAGAATTGATGGTCGTACCGACCTCCATCTTGTTAGAAACGGAACGGCGAATGCTATAATATATCGGGATGAAATTCTACAGCCTATAGTAGTATCATATGCTGGAGCAGTTGGGGCCAACTTCCTTTTTATGAACGATAACGCACGGCCCCACCTTGCGCATCTTGTCAACAACATGCTGCAAGAAACTTGAATCGCGTGCATGGACTGGCCTTCACGTTCTCCAGACCTGAATCTCATCACTTGAGATGTACTAGGAAGACGTGCTGCCAGTCACCAATCACTTCTCATAACACTTCCCCATCTGGAAGTTGCCCTGGTGCGCGAGTGGCCACGAATCCCTCAGGAACTGCTCGACAATTTAATCCTCCCTGATTGCTATCAGTGTGTAGCAGTCTCAGATGACCATACACCCTACTCAACAGTCATGTGCAACACATTTTTCACGTCTGACATGCGAATGTTAACCGTCGTCCATGTGTCACATCCTGCTCAATTTCGATAAATGGATTCTGCTCCTCATTTACATATTCAGACAACTTCCATTTATTTATTTTTTTGTACACAAATTTATTTATTTATTAATAATGAAGATACAACGGGCTTGTACCCAATTACAGTATCTAGTATGAAAGAAGAAAAAAACAACAACAAAAACAAAAACAAACAAAAAGCATGTACGTAGAAAAAAAAAACTGAGAAAAAAAAAGCTATTTCTAACATCACACCAAATTTAAATGTAAAAACTACACTTAATATGAAAAAGCAAATTTTCGAAAAGATTACACGTCTTTTCTTTTTCAAGCCTAAAATAACAATAAGTTGAACATTACTCCAAATTACGTTAAACTCCTCGAGAAAATATTAACAATATTTGAAACCAATACCATTTACTTACAATCTTCGTAAGTATTGTTAAGCCATATCATATATTATGTTAAAGAAAACAAAGATTGTAAGTAAATGGTATCGGTTTCAAATATTGTTAATATATGAAGAGGAAAAGTGATGCAATCCTCTTTTGGAAGTAACTGGAAGTAACTCTTAGGAATAAGTGTAGTTCGATGTTTATTTTCCATTTTGTGATGATCAAAATATCTGTTCCTTTTTAATTCGACTTTAAAGCTCCTTACTGCAATTCCCCATTGTGTTCATTATTATTTAATATTAAATTATCTTCCCAAGATTTAAGATAGAGATGTTTCATGTGATTTGAATTAAAAAAAATCAAAATTATTTTCGACTAATAAAACGTTAGTGGTTGATCTTTTCACCAAAGTAATGCTATTTTTTTAATCCTCGACCCGAAAAACATATAGATGATACGTTACAAGTTAATATTGCTTCACAATAAGATTGTCTATTTTGTGGCGGCCATATTGGACGCCATCTTGAATTACTGAAATTAAAAACACTCAAAACATTTTATTCATAATCCAAAACTAGGTTATCTCATTTTTTTTTACATTTGGCACCCAGATTATTATAAGCTAAGAGTTGTGCTATCGGATATTAAATTATCTTTTTTATTCTTAATTTGTATTTTGATGTTTTTTAACTGAAGGGCCATTGGTTTTTATTTATTTTTATTCTTTATTTTTTTTTTCTTTTGATTCCACTCAGCTATTGACAATCATTAAAACTTAACGGAATGAAAATTCAAAAAATATCATTGAATCTCTAACTTTGTGCTTTTTAATGCTTATTTATTCTTGTCATTGAGAACTCTTTGCAAAACATAAGACAAAGAAATATATCAGATGTTCTTTCTCATTGACTCCGTAACATGAGAAAACAAAAGCTAAAGAAAACATTTTCAAATGTTTCTCTAAAGTAATTACAATTGTTTTAGTAAAAAGTTTTGACTGGAATTTTTTTTTTTTTATAGTTTTGTTTTATTTTGAAATTTGCACTGTGAGTAGCTTTTCTTTTTGTGGATATTAGGGGAAAGAAACATTAATATTTAATATGCGATTTTATAAAAATAATAACTCACTATACTATAATAATTGCTTTAATAACTGATATACTTTAATTAATTAATTAATTAAATAATACAAAAAGCCTTCTGTTTTCTATATAACAATCTTTAAATTTAAAAGAATGGAGAAATATTCTTTTCAAAAATAGGAAATTCATACAAATCTTTGTATTAAAGCAACTTAGCAATTATGATACAGAATACAAATATAATTTTTCCAATTTCTAATTTATGTTTTTTTCCGACAGATAAGAAAACGAAAAGTAAACCAAAATCATCATTTTCCGATGAAAATAAGCAACAGTGATGAAAACCGAAAAATCCTAGACGTAAGATTAAACAGTTACTTGGTGGCCTAAATGTAATAAACATTCATAGATCAAGAAATAGTAATAATGAAAGCAATTTTTCACTGAGCATAACAGGATTGGACAGATTATTGAATGCTGCTGCCAGCAAATTCCACAAAATAACTTGGATATTTATTTTATTTTCGGCTTTAGGACTTTGCATGTATCAAAAAATCCTAGCAACATTAAAATTCATTAATGGATTTCCGGATACCAAAGTAGAATATGGAAGGAACAGTTCAGTAAAGTTTCTAGCATTTACATTCTGTGAATATAGAGCTTTTGACAGTTCCAAAAGTATTTAATCAATACAAAGAAGATTATATCTTCGAGTTTAATATTTCTAAGGCAACAGTTGATGATATTGATATAACTAAGCTTTTGGAATTGCCAGATGTGTATCTTGAACTTTTATGGAATGGAACAAGACCTAAAAAATTTGAAAGTGCTTTGGTTCAGGTAATTTCAGTTATTACTTCTAGATATTAATATGTATTTTAATTTTTTTTAAATATTGAGAAACAGACGTATAAAATATGTGTAACTTGACAGAAAGAAATACACCTTTTTTTCTTCTTTTTTTTAGCATAATAAAATGTTTCCTTCAATATCAAGTTTCAATAATTGCAGCGATTTGGAACAAACATTTGTTGAAACTATTTGCTGTATTTGTTTATCGGTGAAGTACAGTAAGTAAATACAGTAAACCGGGGTGACTTTGTGACTAGTGGAGTGACTTTGTGATGCGTGGTAAATTTTTCTTATTTATAATGTCGCGCCCACAATCTGGGAGAAGCAGGCAATGGACACTGCCATGAGTTGGTGTCATGTGTGCTGGCGCCTAACAATCGACTGTCAAACTCTTTGCGCCTCGATCCGGTGAGCCAGAATCATTGTTGCCAAAGACCACTTTTGAAGAATTGTTATATTTACCATCAACTTTGATTTTCACAGCGAAATACAGATGAGGATATCGTTTAATACGTAATTATTATTGAACGTTAATATATTATGTACAATATATTGTAAAATGATGTTAATTGGACGAGTTTTGTTGAGTTATTAACCATTATGTAAAAAAATCAAAGATTTGCAGGCTGACTTTGTGACAGCGTCACATTCACCCCGAGATTATTTTACTGTGTTTTAACCTATATATTTTGTCTTGCAGTGTACATAATGATATTTTAAAATGCCGAGGATTCAAGTTTAGACTTGTACGAAGAGTTTTCAGATGATGAGATTCCTAACCGAGCTTCACCCACTCCGCCCACGGAAACAGAATATGATCAAGGAGATCACATAGTTGCCAACTTTGAAGGAGAGCTTTTCTGAGGAAAGGTGATAGAGAAGAGATTGACTGGACGGTGTAATTGTCAGCGCAATGGAAAAGAGTGGAAACAATTGAAAGGAATCTACAGAATAGCTACATAAGTTAGTTTTTCTCAATAACGGAGTTCAGTGTGAAAATACAAAGAACTGAAACCCGGCTCAATTTTGTATCAAAAAGAAGTTTTGTTTCTTATTGATCCTCCCCAAAATAGTTAATAATAGAGGACCTTTTAAAGTTGTTCAATTAGACTAATTTAAGATATAAAAATTCAGACTGATTTGCTTAAGAAGTAGAAAAAAGTATTCATATTTCACGCTACATCCAGTTTGCTTTTCCCAACCTAAATGTATAATTTACTCTGTTTAAATCTTTTAACCCTTTCATTTAAAACAGTAAAAATGGTTTTAAATACAGAGTATGTGGTTTGAGTTTGTGATATTTCTTTCTCCCTTGCATTTCTAACTCAAAAAGAGCTTGTCACAAAGTCACCCAGCTGGGGGTGAGTTTGTGACAACTTTTTACACTAATTATTAAAAAACGATTGAGACAACGAGATTTATATATATACAGTTTTGTAGAGGAATAAAAGATTAATATAACAGCTTGGAAACCTCAAATTCTGTCACAAAGTTACCCCGGCTTACGGTATTACAGTAGTATATGAAATATGTTTTTGAATCTGTTTTAAATCTAAAGTTATGCTCAAGAATGGTATATCATTTGCTTCAAGCACGTTTCTCACAATAGCCTATTTTTACAAGAAAAAATATATGCTAAGCTTATTATCACACAAGTAAATGTATCATGTGGACAAATGCCATCCGTCAAGAAATAAAACAATTAGATTGCAGTATGTTAATTTCAATCACTTAAAAATGGCATTAAATGGACTAAAGAGACTGCAGGAAAATAACACTTATATTACAACCGAATGACAAAAATTCCAAAGACACAAGAAAAAATTAAGTGAATAGAAATGAAAACAATTCAGATGAATTAAGTATTCGTAAAAATTATGTTAATGCATTAAAAACAAAATTATTACCATTATTAGATTTGTTCAATATAAAACATGTCCCGAATGAAAATTAGGCTAATATCGGTATCTACATTTTTGTGAATTCTTCGATAGGAGAAACCTCAGTTGGAAATTGTGTAAGGGATATATCTAATTTTGAATTAAAGTGCTTGCTGCTATTTTTCATACAATGTTTAAAATCAATGAATCTTCATTTCGTCGCTTGTTTATTGTGAAAATAAATTTCTTGTAATTTCAATAATTGAAATCGCTGGTTGAGAGCCAGAACTGCAGAAATCCATGTTTTTGAAAAACAAGTTAGAAATTTTTAAAAAATGCTGTATATCCGTAATTATTTAAAGATAGAAACATATAAATTTTTATTTTAATAAAAATTGTTGTGATGATACTTCTAAATTTCATTTAAATCTGCAAAAATTTATTCTGAGCCTGAAGATGTCAGCTAACAAAAACATACACCAATTTTTGCAGTTTAGACATTCTGACTCTCAACCAGCGAAATGCTATTTTGAAAACTAGAAAAAAGAAACTTTAAGGATTGGAATACAATGGAGAGCAAACTATGAAATTAAATTCAAATAAAATAATGAAACAATTAAAGAGGCCAAAACCGAAATTCCAGGAGACCGTAGTTCAGATTCATAATAACATCAGTAACCATCACCACTTGGAAGGTTTGTGTGTGTGTGTGTGTGTGTGTGTGTGTGTGTGTGTGTGTGTGTGT
>JAFIDM010039024.1:137499-151114 GCA_023159025.1 Thereuonema tuberculata | reverse complement strand
TGTGTGTGTGTGTGTGTGTGTGTGTGTGTGTGTGTGTGTGTGTGTGTATGAATGATTACTTTAAAATTTTTATCACGCTCTTTTTATGTATTACTTATGAGTCCATTTATAAAAATGTTATCTTTTGAGAAAATTATTTTAGAGCAACTTAACAGAAAGATGGAAGTTCATTTGACAAAATATTCAGAAAATAAAGATTTTTTTGGGGAAATAAGATAGGGGTTTGGAATATCCTTGTCTTGTTAGAAGGATTCATTTTTTGTCTCAAGGGAAAAAAAAATTGGTCAGATGTCGTGGAGAATATTCACTTCCTTAGACCTTTGAAAATCTTGACTACACAACATTATTCAATAAAATCAAGATTTATCAGTGATTTAATAAGAACCGCCTGAGAGAACCGTAAGTCAGTTCATTGGTGAGTTAGTAACTCAATTTTCCTTTACTTAATTGGAATTGCAATGAATATACTCTGGCTTCAGACGGGATAGATGTGACTAAGTAGCATTTATGTGGAAATTTTTGTTTGAAATTAAAGAAGATTTGAAATATCACGACCTATCTCTTTGGGATCGTTCAAGTATTACGTAAGCACATTTTTCTTAATTTAAATCCCTGCCTTGTCAGCAAATACAAGCAGCTGCCCGACTCCCCACCCACCCCACTCCACTTACTTAAGATTCGCCAAATCATTAATAGTAAATACCACTGTCACCAACATTTTTTCGTACCAATTTTTTTATAATTTTATCTACCTTTATTTTTATCTCATTTATTTTATTCTCTTTCTTATTTACTATTTTAACTTGGAAAAGATTTTTATCTTATTTATTTATTTTTCAGCCGATCTTTCTCTCATTTCTACTTGTTTTTGCCCAGTTACCAAGGCAACCTTTCTCTTTCTTTATTGCGCAACTATTTTCCCCGTGGGGGCTTGACTTCTCTCTTTCTTTTGGCGCTCGTCACTATTTGATCTGTCTTGTGTTTGGTTATTTCTTACTTTCTTCTATCATCCTTAACCAATTATCTTTGGCTTTTGTTTTCTGTGGAAACCTCCCCTCCCCTTTCGTCTTAAGATTATTTTTGGATATCTCACAGAGATCATCTCGACTTCACTCATGTAACCACAAAAATTGCAGTCTCCTACCTGACAGGACGATAGGTGTAATGTCTAGGTAGGAGACTCATAATTTCAATGCAGTTATTAGTAGACAGTTTGATGGACAATAAGCGGATGGGCTCATTTTATAAGTTTCTCTTCATTCTCCTGCTGATCAAATCGGGGAGACTGCAACTACTGCTTTGTTTTAGGCTCTCGATAACATTCCATCAACTGTATTTCTATAAGACTGTAATTTTTTGTATTGAATAGTGTTTTAATGTTTTATTTTTATTTAAGAACTGAGCCGATCATCTTGCCGTGCATTTCTCTTGTGATAGTTGCTATGGTATAAATTTCTTTTCAGTTATCTTATTGTGTGTAATTCCCCAGTACAGTGGAACCCCGCTATTCGTACACAATCCATTCCAGGAGGCAGTTCGAATGGCGATTTGTACGAATGGCGAATCATTTTTTCACATAAGATATAATGTAAATTGGATTAATCCGTTCCAGAACCCTGAGATGATTGCTTATTTAAATTTTTGTGATAATACTTTAAGCGTAAAGTACATAAAAACTATGAAAACAATAAATATATATGCCTCTATTATTATTTCTTTCTTTTTCAGTATAGACGATATGGTTGATTTCGCCATGCCATACTGAGTTGCCAGGTCAGAGACACGAGTTCCACTTTCAAACTTCGCAACGAGTTCTTTTTTCAATTCAATTGTCCTTCTCACTGCTTTCCTTTTAGGCTTAGTTGAAACAGTAATCTTTTTTGGACCCATAGCTGCACTATTTTCAATAAAAATAACAAAAAATAACAATAAAATATCACAAAGTTTCATGAAGCTTGCGTGGATGATGCGTAGCGTACGGAAGCTAGCACGAGACTGAACTGAAGCGGCCGCATGGGGCGGCCAGTAACAACGTCACGCTGTCCGAATAACAAGTTCAATTTTACTTGAAAAAGTTGTACGAATAACAAATTGTACGAATAGCGAGGCGGACGAATGGCGGGGTTCGACTGTATTTCCTCTTCTATTTCTGTCCTAAGCTTACTATCTATTTTTGTAGGTTAATCCTATTTATTAAACTTGTTTATTGTAAATTTAATCAGAATCCTACATGTTTTCTTTTTTATTCATTTATCTAATCATGTTTTACTTTCTTCTGATTCTTTTTTGATCCAGCAGAATAATTATCTATAACTTCTCCGGCCTTCCCAAGGAAATGCATCCTGCTTAGGTTACTATTAGATGAAAATGGAAAACCCATACTAAATCCGACTGACAAAAAAAAAGATGGGAAGATTACATTACTCAATTTCATGAAGATAATGAATCACCTCAAGAAATACAAATTAAAATGGCATTAGACAAGCTTCAAACTTCTAAAACACCTGGACTGGATGGTATCCCAGTAGAACTTATTAAAACAGAATGCGTACTACTCTACATCAATTCCCCGGGTACTAGTCTCCGCCAATTCCCCTGGGTACTATAAAATGAGAGAGGTGCTGTGCTATCAGTAGCAGGTTCGGGTTTCATGAGAAAAGAACAAACTCCTTTCCACAACCAGTTCTCAAAGTTGGAAATAAGGTAAGAAAGCAATATTACTTTATCTGATATTTTATAGTAGAGATTCTGTCGCTCCTAATAATAAGATAACAAATTTTATTATAATTTCATATATTTTGTCAGAATGTCAATAATGGTACTCCGAAGCGAGCTTCCTTATGTGATTGTTGAAGAAACTCAAATTCCCATTTTAGAGAAGAATATCTGTATTTTTGTACTATGTTAATTGTGAAAAGCAATAAAAATTGAGTAGAAGAAGTCATAATAATGGAGTAGAAGAAGTCATAATAATGATGACAATTTGCTTATTCCTATTATTCACAAATAACAGCATTACACATTGAAAGATCGGTTTTTGTTGAATATAGTATAGAAAGTACAGAAATCTCTTCAAGAAGTTATCTGTGAAATAGACAATTTATTTATTTTTTTGAAAATTCCTTTTGTGAAAAGCATTCCTTTTCATTCCTTACAGAAAATAATATAATTTTTAAAAATATAAAATTAACAAGTAAAAATCTTTTTACTAAAGTAGTATTCGATACAAGTGAAGAATTCATAAGATATATAAAAAAATTAACAAAACAATCTTGAATACAACTCGGAAAAAAAAATGAATATCGGATTATAAATCAAAAACTTTAAGAATAAACTTGGAAAAAGATAATATGTGAAGAGGTTTTTCTTCGATCTGCTATTGCCATTTAAAGTTCGGTGAATTCCAAACTATATCAAATTGAAGAAAAAAAACTTGTCTCATATTGTCTTTTTTCTTAAAAATTATAATTCATCAATCATTTTTCAAACTCGCTAATTTACAAAATAAATTAAAAATCAATCAAACGCAATTCCAGTCATCCATTTACTGCTGGAAAAAAAAACAACAGTGCCTCTACCATCGACCTATAAAAATCCGATCTTCCCAGATCGCCGGCAACAACCACCGACTGCGAATCAGATCTTCCCAGATCGCCAGCAAATCGCTTCCCAAACAGTGGGTATTACTACTGAGTAATATTCTCAAAAAAGAATTGTCCTACGATGAAATCTTTTGAAACCATATCAAACAGTGACTTTTGTGAATACAATGGGATTTCTTGCATCGCAAGTGGGTGATTTGAATGCCATATTTCGAGAATTTTTGATGTCGGCAGTCCCATCCAGAAAAAAAAAAATACGTCTCATCTTCCCATTAAATTCTGCAAGGCAAAGCATCGTGGCTTTCATTCTGGCAAGAAACGTGAGAACAAGAGTCAATCACCTAACATAAACGATGTGTTCTAATGGCTGTATGCAGCTGATCTTGTGTAGAGAGAAGTGGATAACTTTCTGCTGCTCTTGTGTGGAGAGAAGGGGATAACTTTCTTCTAGACCTTCCATATCGTGTTATATGTCAAATCCAGTTGTCAATGGGCGTTGTTACTGGCAGCACGGATCCACACTATACGGATCCATCGACGATCGCAGTTGCAATGTCTGTAATTATTTGTTCTGGGATTGGTTTCCGTCCTCTGCCAGGCTGAACTGCTAGCAATGTGGTTTCTTGAAACTTCCTAATCATCAATGAAATCATTGGCTGACAGCGGATCTTTGCGCAGGTTTTCACGGGTTTTTAACTCATGAAGAGCCTCTGCTGCGTTTGATTGGTGAAGGTAAAATAACTTGACGAGTAGCTCACGCTGAGGAAACGTAAGACGCATGTTGAACAGAAGTGGTAATCGGAATTTTCTGAAGATTTCCCATCTCTTCATAGCCCGATATACTGGTGCTTATGTAACCGAGAATTTTTATGAACGGCTGTTAACTGCATTGCTCTTGGCTACCGAGGCTACATCAGCGCCACATTGACATTGCCACATTGTTCGCCACATTGTTCGTTCGAGCTACAGATGGCTTTGAGTAGTAACAGTTTAATTCCTGAGATCTTTTGTATAGAAGTTATTGTTATTTGCTTTTTCTGACTGTAACCTTAATATTCTTTAATCTCTTCAGAAAAGAATTTCATAATGATTGTTGATAAACTAATTCGGTAATATGCAGTGCATTGCTTTACAACTTTTTTCAATTAAAATATTTTTTTATTCACTATTCTTTTTCATTAAAAGCAATAGCTGGTTTTTAGGTTTTATTGAAATGCATGTCGTAAGTTACTATTGCACATTACAAGAAGATAATGGAAGAATCATGACAAATAAGAATAATAAAAATACTAGAATATATAAAAATTAAACTACTTCAAAAAAATATACAATGCTTGATAGGTGATGCTTGCCACCTTATCAGTACCGAAACTTACATTATTGACTCATCACTATTCAACTGCGAGACATTGACATCCAAAAAAAATGAATCTGGAGGCACGGCAGTGCCCCCGCCAAGACGAGCCGAAGGCAGGAAGGGCACTACGTACCTTTTCTGGAAGTGTTTCGTCGTATTTTCGAACCCTTATAGCTTCGGCCAGTATAATACTAGAAAGCTAAAATTTTTAGGATAAGATGCAGTTAGCGGACTAATGAAATACGCTAAGTTTCATTTATTTAGGTTTTATAATTTGGATTTTATTAATACCTAAAATACGTCGATTCCGTCACTCACTCACTCACTCACTCACTCACTCATGCTCATCAAAACCTCTAGGGTACTTCCTGAAGTCCTAGAAAGCTGAAATTTGGTATGCAGGCTAGGATTAGCACACAAAATAAACAAAATTAAGAAATCCGTAACTTTCACCCTTCAACTCCTCATAAAGGGGGGGTCTGGTTATGTATTATCGAACCCTCATAGCTTCGGCCTGGATAATACTCGAGAGCTCAAATTTTCAGGATAAGATGCAGCTGCCATATTAATCAAATACGCTAAGTTTCATTTATCTAGCTTTTATATTTTGGATTTTATTAAGATCTGAAATACGTCGTACCCTCAATGCTTCGGCCTAAATAATACTGTGTAATTATATGATTTCTTACAAAAGTGGAAACAGCTTGTATATACAAGTTGACCAACAGAAAAACAGAAGAGTAGGGTATTGAAAAAAAAATCCATTTTCTAAATAATCTTAAAATTAAATTTAGTTGTACTAGATAATCACACCCAAAACATTTCATGTAAAATAAGTTGACAAGACTCACATGCTCATAACGCTTTCACTGTTAAAAAGTTATCAGATCTCATCCTACAAAAAGAAATGAAATTCCACCCAAAACATTTCATAAAAAATAAGTTGCCAAGACTTACACGCTCATAATGCTTCCACTGGTAAAAAGATATGAGATCTCATGTAAAGCCAAGCCCCTAACTCTACAAGGCCTAACTCTACAAGCCCTAACTCTAAAAACCCTATATCTTGGTCAAAAAGTATGGCTTGGCCGTTTCATGGAACTATTTCATCCCACCCAAAACATTTCATGTAAAATAAGTTGCCAAGATGCTCATAATGCTTTCACTGTTAAAAAGTTATCAGATCTCATGTAGAGCCTAGCCCCTCATTCTACATGTCTAACTCTAAAAACCCTAATATCTTGGTCAAAAAGTAAGCCTTGACATACTCCATATCCTTTACATAACTCCATGGGATTGTCTGTGCGACAGCCAAGAAAAGGCCAAGCCATACTTTTTGACCAAGATATAGGGTTTTTAGAGTTGAGGCTTGCAGAGTTAGGCCTTGTAGAGTAATGGGCTTGGCTTTACATGAGATCTGGGGGCACGGCAGTGCCCCCGCCAAGACGAGCCGAAGGCAGGAAAGGCACTACATACCTTTTCTGGAAGCGTTTCGTCGTAATTTCGAACCCTCATAGCTTCTGCCTGGATAATATCAGAGTGCTCAAATTTTCAGGATAAGATGCAAATAGCAGACTAATGAAATACGCTAAGTTTCATTTATTTAGCTTTTATACTTTGGATTTTATTAATACCTAAAATACGTCGATTCCGTCACTCACTCACTCACTCACTCACTGACTCATGCTCATCAAAACCTCTAGGGTACTTCCTGAAGTCCTAGAAAGCTGAAATTTGGTATGCAGGCTAGGATTAGCACACAAACAACAAAAAAATTATGAAATCCGTAACTTTCACCCTCCAACCCCTCATAAAGGAGGGGTTCTGTTTATGTATTATCGAACCCTTATAGCTTCGGCCTGGATAATACTAGAGAACTCAAATTTTCAGGATAAGATGCAGTTACCATACTAATGAAAAATGCTAAGTTTCATTTATCTAGCTTTTATACTTTAGATTTTATTAAGATCTGAAATACTTCGTACCCTCAAGAGAGTACACATTTTCAGGATAAGATGCAGTTAGTAGACTAATGAAATACGCTAAGTTTCATTTATCTAGCTTTTATACTTTGGATTTTATTAATATCTATAATACGTCGATTTCGTCCATGATTCACTGACTGACTGACTGACTCATGATCATTAAAACCTCTAGGATACTTTCTGAAGTCCTAGAAAGCTGGCATTTGGTATGCAGGCTAGGTTTAGCACACAAATAACAAAAGAATTAAGAAATCTGTAACTTTCATCCTCCAACCCCTCATAAAGAGGGTTCCGGTTCTTTATTATATAACAATTTCTGATAGGTATATTCCACTCAAAACGTCTCATATAAAATAAGTTGTCATGACTCACATGCTCATACGTTTTCACTGTTAAAAAGTTATCAGATCTCATCTTACAAAAAGAAATGAAATCCAACCCCAAACATTTCATGTAAAATAAGTTGCAAAGGCTCACATGCTCATAACGCTTTCACTGTTAAAAAGATATGAGATCTCACGTAGAGCCAAGTCCCTAGCTCTACAAGCCCTAACTGTACACGCTCCAACTATACAAGCCCCAACTCTAAAAACCCTCTATCTTGGTCAAAAGGTATCGCTTGGCCGTTTCATGGAACTATTTCTTCTCACCCAAAACATTTCATGTAAAATGTGTTCCCAATATGCTCATAACGCTTTCACTGTTAAAAAGTTATCAGATCTCATGTAGAGCCAAGCCCCTCACTCAACAAGGCCTAACTCTAAAAGGTCAAAAAGTATCTTGGTCAAAAATACTATCCTGGTCAAAAAGTATGTCTTAGCATACTCCATATCCTTTACGTAAATGTATGGGATTGTCTGTGTAACAGCCATGAAACGGCCAAGCCATACTTTTTGACCAAGATAGAGGGTTTTTAGAGTTGGGGCTTGTATAGTTGGAGTTTGTAGAGTTAGGGCTTGAGTTAGGTCTTATAGAGTTAGGGGCTTGGCTCTACATGAGATCTCATATCTTTTTAACAGTGAAAGCGTTATGAGCATGTGAGTCTTGGCAACTTATTTTACACGAAATGTTTTGGGTGGGATAACATTCTCCTGAGAGTAATTTGAATCTTTCTTGAGTTTCATAGTTGGCAGCTGTGATTTAAGTATTCCCATGAGAATTATTCAGTTGCAAAAGAAAAATCTTTCCTTAAAATTCTCGACATGCTCTTTCTGGGCTTTGTTCTGTAAAAAAAAGATATGTGTTTTTTTTTTAATAATCAAGATGGACTATAGTTTTCTGCTTTGCAAATTTTGACCTGTTACGTTATTTTCATAAATTAACGATAGTTATTGAAATATGTTATTATATTAGTTTTTTGTCCATGGACCTTTTAACATTTCAAAATTTTGTGATTCAGTTCTGCATGATTCTTTTAAAGTTCACGAAGATGTCGGCCTTTATTTTGGTTAAAAACAGGTCATAGCAGAAACACACAAGTCTAAAATCTAATAACTATTTAAAAAAAATATTTACAATTAAAAATCAAACTAGTTTCACTCTGGTTATTAACGGAGCATCTTCAGTGAATCAGCCTTTATTAACAGTGAATGTGTGCCTTTACTATCATTATTTTGTTGCAAGGAAGGGACTTCTTTCTAAAGCCCATCATGTTTATCTTATGAATAGCTTCAGAGTACTGGCTACGGTGCTTAAATGGAATTGGCATATGACCTTTCTTATGTAGTGGCAAGGGTTTATGATACTTATAAATATTATCCCTTCGTTGACTTGGAGTCAATATTTGAAGCAATTGTTTCGAAGAATGAACAGATCTTGCTGCTTTTGGAAAGAGCAAAAATATAACTCTCACAAAATGTTTTCAGTTTTATTATATTAATGACCTATCTAAAAAAGAGTCTCATAAGTTTTTAGATCCCTTCTGTTTCATTAAAATTTAAATGTAAAATATAAGATTTTGATCAGTTTACCATCAGTTTTAATGTATAGACAATGTGTTCAAAGAATTTATGAGCAACTGAAGGGCATCGATAGAGGCTGCATTGGTGGACAGTGAGGAAGCCTGCTGATCAGGCAGATGAATCGCTTGTCATCTGGGTTGTAGAAATGCTTCTGTGAGAAAATTGTAGAATGGAAGATAGTGTGGGAATACTTATTCATTTCCCTAAATTCCCAAATCCGCAAATCCCTAAACTGCAAAGTGAAATTCTACTGCTGATACTTCGATGACATTTTTATAATACCCCAATGTTCAGATGTCTCTACAATATTATTAAGTCCGTTCAACTATCCACAAATCTTATATTATAAAAGCGTTATTCTGTCTGTAATAAGACTTTACATTTTTCCAATTTTGTGACAAAACTATAAGAGATAGATTGGTCATGTAAATGGATAAAATGTATATCTTTTTAAGACAAACAAAATGCTACAAACATCTTTCGAAAAAAGTTTTTGGTTTCCAAGATGTCGCCTTTTAAAGGGTCAAATTTTGACTTTTTCTCAATTTAAACGAAAAGTGTAAAAGATGGAAGAGAATATTATATTGAGAAAATGTTGGTATTTGAAGGTTCTATCGAACGATGTATCACTTATTCCCAAACGCTTCAGGGTTTGCAAGATACATGCAAAAATATAAATTTTCGGTGTGTGACGCCGACCCGCAATACAGCTGAGTTATCCGGACACGCCACAACGGGCTGGGAAGTCGTCTATTCTCCAACGATCTCAACATTAATTTGCTAAATAAATAAAGTTTGTTTTATTAATGCTATATATGCAAGGGTTCCGAACGAAGCGACAGTACCCGGCTATTATTATTATATATTATAAAAACGTATATTATAAAAAAGATTATTCTGTCTGTCATTCTATAAGTAAAATGTTAAATTACAAATTGCTAAAACGTCGGAGCAAGGAAATCTTTTGGAAAATGATTCAAGAATTTTCACAAAACTCGTTATTTATCATGAAGTTTTGTAATTAAACCTAATATGTTTCGTTATCAAAACTGTGTTTGTGTTATCAAAAACAAAATATTAACATTTTAGCCATATATAAACCAACGAAACACAAATAAAGGTAAATTTACTGAAGAATTAGAGAATCTATTAAAAAAAAAATGAAAATATATTAAACAACTGTCCAACTTTACTAATTGGCGACGTAAATGTAGATCTTTTCAAAATGAATAAAAACAAGGCAGTACAGAAATATCTAAAACTTATGTGCAATAATGGTTTCATAAATTGTCTTTACGGAACAACAAGAACAACTGTACAATTCATGAAAATACAAAAACAAATATAGATCATATATTCACAAATAAGCATGGTATCGCAACACCAGGAATAATATGTAAAGAATGAATCTCGGATGATAAGATTTGAAAAGGAGAAAATAACAGATCCAAATATAATCGATACAGAACTAATCAATGAGGTTTACAAAGCAAAATTCATGAAAATCTACCTATATAAAAAGAAAATTCCCGACTCCCTCACTGACTGACTCGTCAACGCCTACCCGAAACCCTTGAATCTAGAAAGCTGAAATTTCGCACAGAGGTTCTATTTATGAAGTCGACAAGTAATAAGGCCGGAATTTTTGAAATTCCCAAGGGATCGGGAATAATCTGGCAACCTGATCATGAAGTGTGTGACGGCAACCCCAGGTGTGGTGCGCCAACCCGCAATACACCAGAGTTAAGCGTAGAAGGTCACAACGGGCTGGGAAGTCATATACTCTCCGATCTCAATATTAATTTCTTAAATAAATAGTTTTTTTTAATGCTATATGCAAGGGTTCCGGAGCGAAGCGACGGTACCCGGCTAGTTATATAATAATTGCATAACAGAAAACGAACACCGACAAGAAAATATATGTAAGAATCCCCTACATTCAACCTCTGTGCCATCGTTGAAATATAGTTTTTACCAACGCTCACATACGCCCATCATACAAAGCCAATAATAAAAATAATTTTACCCATGTAGAAAATGTCTTAGACACAAATGCACTGTTTCTCTAATCCTTTGCGCCAATCAAACCTGTTTTTATATTGGGGACAGCAAACAATTCTTGAAAAATCATCTGTATAACCATCAATACGCATGGAAGAATTTCAACACGAGTCACACCTTGTTTCTGCCAATGAAGCAAAAATGAACCATCGACAGATTTTCATGAAGCTGTATCAATCCATGCGGAAATTAACGTTAAAAGAAGGATAAATATTGAATTATTTTGGATTGATCAGTTGACATAGTACAACGAAGAACTTTCTAACTTCAATATAAAAGTTTTTCTTAAAACTTCAAATGGAGTAACAACATGATATACCAAAAATTCTATAAGAAAATAAATAACCTTGAAAAGAAAAAAACTAAACATTGTATTTAAAGATTATATTATAAATCTTTTAATTTTTTCTCTCATTTTTAGAAAATAGGGCACCTTCATGACCACCAATGTAATATTAACACCTTTCTATGACTTTGATTACCGTAGAGTCCAATTACCAGACACCAGATGGCAGAACTACTCGAAAAAGTCCTGTTGGCTGACTCCTGATCTTACTAAATTCTTTTATTTCAGTTGTAACTTGGCTGACGAAGTGCTGGCAATCCATTGCCGTACAAAACTGTCTTGTTTTGTAATGTTTTCTTTACATATTTTATAGATATTTAGTATGCTATTCCTTTTGTAAAGTATGTGTGCCGTTTTTATTATTCCCTACTCAAATTACTGTAGTAAATATGAAAGAAAATGAGATCGATAATTTTTAAAATTGAAGGTACAATTTAAGAAAAAAATTGCAAGGGAAATGGAATTGTATAAGTGTTTTAATCTTGGCACTGAGGGCGAAGTGAAAGGAACGAGCTAAGGAATATGATTATATTGCATTAAAGAATTTATTTGCTTGTAACCAGATCTATAATTAACGTAACATAAAACTGCTGATTAAATTTCAGTTCATATACTAAAAGTCCGGTGTCTTCATTTTTGTCAATTGTAGATTTTACTAACCTTGAAAGCACTGGAACACTGGAACTGATGAACTCCAAAAATATCACTGATCAATCCTGGTATTACTATCATTTTATATCACAGATTTATGATATTGATCTATTAACATTCTGTACTACTGTGGATATTTAGTTTTACTGAATTTCAATATGAAAAAGCTTATTTTATCCTTGGCCAAAACATATACATCTGCATCTTCTATGATTCACACAATAGTGAACGCTCTCGTTGATTTAATAAAATTTCCACGTTCATTCCTGCTCTTGCAGAATGAATCACGCTATCACTTTCCAAGTGCATGTCATAATCTTTCATTAACAACTGTCGATAATAAACTTCAAGCAAATACCAAAAATAAATAATAAATAATACTCTGTACTTATAATCGTTATTTTTCTAACAAACTGTGATTTTTAAAATTAATCCACTAATAATAGCAGTTAGTTAAAGTTAAAGTTGCGATCAGGCCCAGAGGACCGCGCAATGCAGCTGGAGGGTAGGCTCCAGTGTTCAGAACCTACGGGACAAAGTTGAGGACGGGGTCTCGCCCGCCTTTAACTCCCGGGAAGGAAACCCGGTACCCATTCTATAGAGAGCTGGGTAGACCCTAGGGCCCGTTTGGAGGAGAAAGAAGCGTGGAAAATTCCCGTCCTCCGCCGAGGCCGGGAATCGAACCCGCTACCTCCATCCCGCAGCCAAGCGCCCTTACCCACTCGGCTGCCGGGCCCACAATAATAGCAGTTACGTGATTAAAAAAAAAAAGATCTCAGCAACGTTTCGAATCTTCAGCTTTTAATTAAGATTCATCTTCTAGCATTCTACTTATTAAAACATCCTCCTAGCTAGAATTCATTATTTGAAAAGACAATCGAACGAAGAACTAAAGATGTAAATCTCCCTCTAGTGTTTAATATATTAACTATGTTAGCGGAAATATCTGTCTGCTAACAAGAGAGCGTCATAGTATTAGAAATGCAAGTTTCATGATCAAAAAACTTTAAACATCATTAACTTATAAACATAAATTCAAAGTGAACAATTATAAACCATATTCCATAATATTAGTCGTAGAAAGATCGTAATTAAAAGTTGAAGATTCAAAACGTTGCTGAAAATTTTAATAGTTTTAAATAGCACGTAAATGTTCTTGGATAAACTTTCATTTTTTTATAGGAAATTATATAGAATTGATCAATTATTTATCACCGCTGTAATTTTTAAAAATTTACTTTGCAATTGTTATTTAAACGTTGTACATATTCTGTACAAACCATCAGTAATGAATAAGACTTGATTAATGAATAATACTTTATTCATTGAGGCACTAAATACAAATATAACCAATATCCAAAGCTTTTACAATTGAAATATTATATTTCTAGGTGACAAGAACATAGATACTAATACTGACAATTGCAATTTGACTATTTCAAATTATTTAGATATTTTTAATTCAAAAGGTTTTACAAATAACGTTAATAAAACAACTAGAATTATCAGAACTAATAAATCATACTTCCAAAGATGTCAAGATCATTGCTTTTCTAATGTTAAAAATGTTGTTATTATTAAATAATAATAACTGTTATTATTATCATTAAATAAATTAGAAAACATCGGCATAAGGGGAAATGTTAAAATAC
>JAFIDM010039024.1:100191-126757 GCA_023159025.1 Thereuonema tuberculata | reverse complement strand
TTTCGGTGAAAAGCTACTCGACGAAGATTGCTGTTCCAATTTCGAACATAGGTCGCCATTTTGAATTCTGTGTGAATTACCAATTTGCGACGTGGATTCCCGAAGAAGACTTCGATCGACGGAAAGCCGAAATATTACCCCGTGAGTACAGTTTTATTTCCCCCCGAGTTTCGTGCTCTCTTCGTCCAAGCCCAGTTGTTTTGAAATTAACTTTTGACCGAAGCATTTTAGGCCCAGTTTAGTGAGCCGAAGAACGAACTTTAATTTATCTCGCTTAAATTGTTTTGGAATTTAAAGCATTCGATAATTAACGTTAAAGAAATAATATGTTATTCTAGTTGATTATCTGTTGGAATTCTCTGTGTGAGAATGTATTTAAGTTTTAAAAGAAGATTGTTTTATTAAATGTTTTTTTGTTTGTTACACTTTCGCCTTAGTTTATTTTACCTCTTTTTTAACCCTTGTAAAGTCGGAATTTTAATAGCTGACCAGTTTATGATAAATCTCTGCTGAGGGAAATTAATTTGGATTATTTTCTCCTCGATAACTTATTGACCAAGTGAAAAAAAAAACCCTACAGACGGTCAGCACAACACCCCCTCTATCTAGGACCCGACCACGTAGAGACACAAGCTCTGTGGCTTTGAGCAGCTCTCGGCGAGGCCTTTCCAACGACACCCTGTCCAAATCTCTAGCCCTTGTGGTTGCTGCGCTGGTACCTGTCCACAGACGGACAGACAAACCGGGGATAAAAGGCGTCTCATACCTTGTATCAGAAGCCTTAAATTATGAGAAGGGAAATAAAATACTATTGTAATAATTAAATTGTAACATGTTGAATAATTTCTCACTTGTCAATAATAATTTAATAAAGTCTAAACATGTTAAAATTTAATTAAACATAATTTTTTTAGTACAAATGTAATATTTTTGAAAAATAATAATACAAATCTATTGATATTTATACAGATTAATACATTTATTTTTTTTATTTTAACAATAAGTGATAATAATAATAACAATAAAAATAATAATCATGCGATGTATATTGCTACAGAGAAATCAAAGATTTCATTAAATGTCTGCAGAATTGCACATTGGTAATAGAATGAAAACGCGAATTTTCATTTCACAAAAATAATATGTAATCAAATGAGGTTGGTGTGAAATTACTCTATGTTTTGAATGTTTTCAGATGAAGTATAATTCAAAAATGTGTACGTATTTAAAATTGTTACGTGAATGTTTAATAAATGTATAAAATGTTAAATATATCTTTAAAATAATACAAACATAAATTGACTATTTGAATATTGAAACTGAAACTTTTGTCTCTTTCATCGCTATGCGCGTTAGTATTGTAACCGTCACATCCTGTTTTCGGAGATTTTTAAAAGCTTATAACTTTTGACCTAGAGGTCAATCCGTTAAAATTTTGGTTCATTGTTTTTATTTTTTTTAGCTGAACATTTTGATATATAATTTATGAAAATCTGTTTTGTTTTTGACATAAAACGTGTCTCCAAGTAAGATTATGGAATCCGAAGAACCGTAGCAGATGACGTCAAGAGGCTGTATCAGATCTAAGTAACAGTTTTCTGATTGCATTGATTTCGTCAAAAGAATCCTAAGCTACCAGGTCAGTGCTTCGACATCGTTTATTCACCGCTTCACAGCATATGGATTGAACGCCAAATAACCAGAGCGGATGAGATTGGTAAAATTTTGCAACGTATAAGCGGCCGTTTATGCGTTCGTTCCGAACCCACCAATGAATACATCGTACGGGACGATTCAGAAAACGTTCGTATTTGTTAGTGTTTCATGATTTTAGAAGTGAATTCTGAAAAGGTTAGATTACAGTTACCGGTACCTGCCAATAGGAAGCGTTCTTGGAATTAACTGCCGAAGGGCGACTTACTGCTTCCGGCTAACTGTATTGTGGAGTGATACATGTCATGATGTTTCTCGTTCTTAAATACGTGATTGCCGTAAATTATCTTTTTCTGAATTTAACATGGCGTCACTTGTTATAACTTTAGAAAATATCTGCTGATTTATGTGATTTTCTTTATGTTTTGAAAATGATAGAACGATACCACAGCACATTACAGGAATGAAGATACCAACATTTCATCGTGAATGATAATATTCATTTCAAACATCGTTGTACTGGAGATAACACGAATATCTTTCAAAGGACATGTGCTCGATATAATTTAGGCCTAACGATGGATCTCTTATGCTTTCATTTTCCTGGGCCTAACCATGAGGGTGCAGTATGTGTAGGGGCCGTGAGTCTCCCTGACACCGTTGCTTGACACCGTATGCTATCACAATTTCATCCTTAGCAAATAACCACCAATTTTCTTTTATATAAGGGTCATGTTGATGTTTGACAACTTTAGCGAAAGGCCTAAAAAGTCATATAAGGTAAGCCTTACTATCTTTTTTTTTGACTATACAATCCATTGGAGGTTTCGTAAATATTCAGCGTTTATTTCTTGTTTAATGCGGATGGCCCCTTTTTTCAAGAATCGCCATTCGTATATTTATTTGAGATCGTTCTCCGGAACTTCAAACATGTGACGTCAACTTCAGATTCCGGTTTCTGAAATTAGTTCCGAAAGGGATCTATTTCGTAACGCGGAAAAAAAAACCACCCGTACCGTTAACTGGATTTTTACCCCTAAAAATTTAATGGTTGTGGCATCCGACGTTTGGTGTTACTGATTTTTTTTCGTCCGTAATGATGTGTTTGAAATGAGCTGTGATTCATCAATGTGTCTTCATGAGCAATTATCTTCAGTTGGCTGTGCACAGTCAACTCCGCATCGAACTATATAAAGATAATATTTTAAATGAAATTTTTAATGTTAAACAAAGTCATAAATGTGTTATCCATCTAGGTTGGAATCGTTACTAAGCTACGCAGAAATTGTAAGTTATCGTTGTTAGGATATTATTGTGCTTATTTTAATCTTATAGAATTCTTCTAATCATAAGGTTTTAGTAAACTAACTTAAATAGCTATATATATATTGGGTGACTGCAAAAATTATACCCGTTTTTGGACATGAAAATTTGCAATGGAATTGCCCTCACACATGACATTGTAATGACGCAAATCGTATGCCAATCAAACGGATGCCTCACATATAAATGCATCGTGTCTCACAAAGTTAATCATCTCAAAAAAAAATATCAGAAGGTGTAACAAGGAACGCGAGAAGGAGCATATAAAGCATTGTTTGTTTACAAGTTCGATAAAAAGGGTATGGCAGCCGCAGCATGTCGCATGTTTGTCAAGTTTATGGGGAGGATGCAATAGATGAAAGTACATGTCGTCGATGGTTTCGGAAATTTAGAGAAGGAGGCAGAAGCTGCCAAAATCAGGTTAGGAGTGAACGGCCATAACACATTGGAGAGGACGATATTCACCAAGCCATAAGGAACAGTCCAAACCCAACCGTGCAAGAATTAGCGGAGACCTTCAACGTACACCGGACAACGGTCGAGAGACGGCTGGTTAAGTTGGGTTTTACGATTTGTTGGATTCGTTGGGTTCCACATAACCTTGACAGCTAAGCAACGGGATGACCGAATCGCCACCTGTGTTTCCTTGCTTTCCCGGTACAAAAATGACCCATTCTTGACATGAATTGTGACAGGGTTACGTGCCGTACCGTAAAGCGTCGTAGGACTGTGTGTCGCCCTTTTGATCCGCCTGCATGTTCATATTGCGTTTATTTGCTCTTCTTTATGGGTAATAAAAACGGGTAGAACTTTTGCACTCATCCAATATAAGGGCATAGCTCGTTTATTATAAACGCTGCCTCTTCAAAAAACAAACTAAAATAAATTTACTTATTACTTTATCTTAGTCAAAAGATTGTCAAATGTTAACATATCATTATAAAATATTTTATTTGAATAAAATAGTTTTAACTTATAGAGTAATAGGCTTCTAATATATTAACTAATTATTTTATTAACATTTCTTACCTTTGTAGCAGCTATTGATACTATTTTAATTGTTGTCTTTAACGGAATTGCAAGCTGAGGATCAAGTAACAATGGATCTTCATTCTCATCATGAATAAACAACTATAGCAAATATAATTAAGTGTTGATAGCATTTCCGTAAGTGTTACGTTAATATTGGATAATTATTATTGATTGAAGTGAAGGAAAAAAAACTCCTTGATTAAATATAACATTTTTTGGATTATTCCAAACATGCTGTAATAAATGCTCAATTTTATGTGTTATTTTAATTTTTCTTTTGCTCTGTGTGGTTAGTGTGGATGGCAGTGAAGTCCATCTTATGTCTATTGTGTTATCCTACGGAAAGAAGTAGATATGGAGCGAAAAGCGAAGCAAGAATGATGGAAGTAGTTTAGGGAGAATACAGACAAACCCAGTCTGCTGCGGACCGTCCACCATGAAATGAATTGGTGAACTGAAACCCTGTATGTTAGTTTTATTAGCTGTGAAAATGGAATTTATAAGCTATTTAACTACTAGGCTTGAGTTGTTGTTGGAGAAAATTTCTGATTTTTAGAATTTATTCTGAATAAAAATAAAGTTCATTAAATAAGATTTAAATAAATTATAATATCAATCATCATATATAATAATTGGCTAAGTTCTTCTGTCTGTCTGTCTGTCTGTCTGTAACTCGATATAATTAAGCTATTAAGATAGACCCAAGGGTTCTCAATGGTACCATTGAATCAAGGGTAGTTAAAGTGGATGAAATATTAGTATATTTTGTCATTCCATGTTGTTTCCATGAAATTTTATCCTTGGGAACTGACCTAGACAACTGAAATTCTACAAAATATAAATTCAAAAACCAAATACTTTTGATACCACTGCATCTATTTTAATGAAATTTGGCATACTTACTCAGTTGTTTACGCTGATTTCGAAACTCAGAATCATTTTTTCCGTAGATGCTTCGTTCACAAGTTAGCGCAGTATTTACATTACAAAGGTGAGTTTTAAATGCCTTTCGGCGTTATGGGTCAAAAATATTAATTATTTCATTCTTACTTTCAGTAAAATTTAAAATGGCGAACATTATTATTCATGAAGGAAGAATAGGAAAAGGACAGGGATGGCGACATCGTCGAAACAATCAGCATCACCATAAACCTCTCCACCATCATCAATATCAAAATCAACATCAACGTCAACCCAACCGCTTCAACACTTTCAACACATTCCAGACCCCAACCGCGAGATAATTTCTATGAATAAATCTCATTTTGCCGCGGTTGGCGTTGTTGCAGCGAATGAAAGAATTGGAAAAAGAATTTCCTAAAGAATTTAATGGAATGGAAGATGTGTTGGATTGATGCTGTTGTTGCTGTTTAACGTTAACTGTTTAACTGCATGTTATTTTTATGTCTTGAAAAATGTCATTCAAGTGTTACTTCTACATCTACAGACAACAACGGCTCCGTCATGTATGCCATTACATAAACTACGTTTGAAAATTGGTTGCATAACAATATTATTAAGAAATTTTAATACTAAAGGATGACTTTGCAATGGTACTCGATTAATAGTTAGAGATTTAAAACCAAATTTAATTATTGCAGAAATTTTTAATGGGGCGGGTGAAACAGAAATTGTATTAATTTCTAAAATAGATCTAGCCCCAACAAACACAGAACTTCCCTTTGTTCTCAGAAGAAAGCAGTTTCCAGTTAAACTGGCATTTGTAATGACAATTACCAAATCACAAGGACAAACTTTAGATATGGTTGGTATTTATTTACCAGAGCCTGTTTTTAGTCATTGTTGTATGTTGCTATTACTCGAGCACATCGTGCTTCCGACGTCAAAAATCAAAATTCTTGATACAATAGATCAAAGACATCTGATAAAAGGATCTGATGCTGTTTTTACAAAAAATGTAGTTTATAAGGAGATATTGACTTTGTAGTTGATAGTTGATAATAAAATGCTTTTTCAGATTTTTTATGTCTGTCATCCGACAGGCTTTGCTGCTAGGTTTTTACATAATTGTTCGAAATTTATTTATAATAAATTCATATTTATTTAACCTTTTTCCATATTCCTATGTCGATTCATTTCAGCCTTTGATTGTATTTATAATATACGTTTCTCTTTTAAGATTTCCATCAATATAAACTGTGAGAGATATCGAGAAAGCAGGAGAGTGGGAAACAAAATTCTTCCAGAAAATAAGATGTTCTATCTCAAGAAGCAGATTCAAGAATTAGTAGAATTGAAAATGTAAAATGAAAATAAGAAATTTTATAATAAAAAGATGACGAAAGAGTTCCAGCTGAGAGTAAATTCGTGCAAAGATAAATATGGAAATTTACTTGGAGTAGAGGAAAAAGTCATGAATAAATGGGCAGAATACTTCGAGGAATTGCTGGAGGTAGAAAATGAAAATGAAAATGAATTTGAGGAATATGAAGAATTGATTTCAGATAAAGATACTGAGTTAGCAACTCCATCTCTAGAGGAGGTGCAGGATGCTGTAAAACAGCAAATAAAGGTTATAGCTCCAGGTTTGGACCAACTAACAGCTCAACTGTTAAAGTTGGGGGACATAGTGTGGTTAGAAAGCTGCATAGATTGATAGGTGTGATCTGGAAAAAAGAAGAAATGCCTGAGGAATGGAAAATTGAGCTTATAAGCCCCTTATTTAAGAAAGAAGACAAACTCAATTGTAGTAATTATAGAGGGATTACACTGCTTAGTAATGCATATAAATTATTTTCAAATATGCTGGAAAAGAGACTTTCGAGCTTTGCTGAAAGAATAATAGGAGAACATCAATTTGGAAGAGAAGTATTGGAAGAGAAATAAAAGATCAGATCTTTGTCATGAGATAGACCATTTGAATATGATTTTGATTCGTATATACTCTTCGTTGACTTCCAACACGCATTTGACAGTTTTAACAGAAAAGTACTATTAAGAACACTTAAATAATTTGATATCTCACAAAAGTTTATCAGATTGGTAAGGATGACGATGAAAGAAACCAAAGCAAGGTTCATATTGGTGGAAAGACCAGTCGCCCCTCTAATGTGACAAATGGTGCACATCAGGGAGATTCGCTATCTGCGGTATTGTTTAATCTAGCTTTCATGAGGCAATGAAGGAATTGAGATTAGGAGGGACAATAGTACACAAGTCCAATCAAGCCTATGCTTATGCGGATGATACAGCATTAGTTGCATGCAATTGGAACTCGCTTATGGAAATGCTAAGTATGTTCGAAAAAATGAATGAGATAATAGAAGTTAGAATTAATGGATAGAAAACAAATTTATAAAAATGTGAACATCAAAATAAAATATTTCGATGAAGAATGTAACTTTTGGAAAATATGTTTTTGAAAAAGTTAAATACTTAAATACCCTTTACAGTGTTAAACAGTAAGAACTTGGTAACAGAAGAAATAAATAAACGAGTCATGATGGGAAACAGAGCATACTTTGCTAATACTAAACTACTGAAATCTTCCTTATTATCAAGGAAACAAAGATGACGCTCTATAAAACACTGCTTAGACCTGTTGTTACCTATGGTTCAGAAATCTGGACCGTGACATCAGCAGATGAAAATACACTTCGTATCTTTGAGTGGTTATACAGAGGATATGGTCCAGTGAGAGTAGGAGAAGAATAGACAGTAAGATCTAATCGAAAAGTGAACATAAGTCTGAAAGGTGAAGACATTGTGAGATTTGTGAAGTCATGGAGAATTCCATGGTTGGGGCATGTAGAACGGATGGGGAGTGAAAGAATTCAGAAAAAGCTGTTACATGGAAAAATGATGGGAACGAGAAAACGTGGAAGGTCAAGAAGAGCCTGGTTTCAAGATATAGAAAAAGATCTGAAGATTATGCAAATCAGAAGATGGTGGAAAACGGTGGAAAGAAGATATGAATCGAGAATCATTGAGAGGGAGGCCAAACCTCACCCTGGGCTGTAGTGCCGAGGAAGAAGAATAATTTTAAATTGTTCAAACTTCTTTCAATGGGAATATTTTCATTTTCTTTAGAAAATATTTGCATCGATCAAAAACAGGCATACAAGCTACAAACAGGCTTACAGCCACTTGAAAAGAAAGAGAAATACTAAGTAAAAGATTCAAACCTTGGATTTCTCTAGCAAAGAAAATATGGCGGGTCAACGACTAAAGCACATATTACCAAGTGTGAAAAAGCGTTCAAGAATGGTTAGGGATGTGTGGTTGTGTCCGTAAATTTTCTAACTATCCGTGTTGTGTTGAGTACTACAGCCTTCAGGAGTTTCAGAAATCAGAAATCAATTTCCCTATCTTGAAATTTTGGTGGCATTCCACTTATTTATTGGAAGAAGAAAGATCTCTGATTACAGATACTTTCATTAATGCCACCTTGCATGACCGTCATGATGTTAATCTCAAAATTATCATACATGAACTGAAGTTAAATTATTATCTAAATAAAATGAAATAGAACTATTAGAAATCAATACTTTTTTAATGTTGTACCGTCGTAAAGTATGACGTTATAATTAGGAATATTAATCATATTACAAAGATAATATTTATATCTTTATATTAATCAGATCACCAGTTTTAAAGAGTATGGTTATTCCTCATAACTTTAATTTTAATAAATATTAATTATTTATGATAAAAAATATAGGATATTGGAATATTATTTAATATTTCATAAATATTGAAAATTGTATTGTAAAAGACTATTAGATTGCTATTGAGCGATTGATGGAAACATTGGATGTTATCAGCTATTTTCATAATATTTCGAAATATATATTTTATCTAAATACATATTAAGATAATAAATTAATTAAATCATTATTTTGTTTATTCTTTAATTTTATCATTATTAACATAGGAACGTTAAATTACAAGAGAAATATAAAAATTAGAAATTTAAAAACAAGAAATGATTTAAACAAATAACTCATACGAAGTTACACATTTAATTTTTTTATCTTTTAAATACTTGCTCTCATAGAAAAACAATCGCGCTGTTCAAAATTAGAATCTCAAAAATTTAACCTGAAATTTAAATAAACAAGAAAATTGAAACATTGTAGCATTTACTCTTATTGAAATGGTAGATGTTGATCTATAAAGCAGTATCATTTAATATAAAATCGTTAATAGTTGATTCCATGATTACCTGTGTAATTCGAGATGCACTATCTGCCTTCATCAGAAACAAATTTGTTGCTAATCCTTGATATTCTATTAAATCACCTAAAGGAAAACCAGACTAAGAATGAATTCAAACCATCTCAAGAAAGAATGTGAACAACTTTTAAAGTAAAAACTATTAGCATTATTACATGACATGAATAACAAAGTTCCAAATCCACTGGATCCACATTGTTTCTTAAATTATAATACTAATACTAAATCCAAAATCCAATTTATATTCATAGGAGTGGAGTATCTTTTTTTTTTGGTTTCCGTTAACGAACCTGACACGGGATGTCACTCAGACTGATACAGATAATACTAACATGATGACCAAGGATGATTTTGTTTTTGGTTTCGACGCTTGTACAACTATCCATATCCATCTTTAAAACATTGTGGCAGATTTTGAGGCTACAGTAATGACAAATGGCAAACAGAGAGCCCAAGGGGCCTATTCAAGTATTCAATAAAGGGTAGGGGAAGGGTGCTTATTTTTGCTGACAAGGGGGAAAAGGAGATCAGATCTTTGCTTACTTAAGACAGACAAACATGCACGATAGAGAGTGCGGTGTGTGAGTTAGGCTTTTACTTCTGTATTTCATGTATAGGATCATTTCATGTCAAATCAACACAATTTTGGAAGATATTCAGACTTGATGTCTCAGATTGTCATGATTTTTGGTATGCAGCATTATATCATAGACTTATGAAAAAATACCCAATTTCAGTTGTGTACAACAATTACTTTTGAAGTTATAGAAATTTCTCCATAACTGCACTATAACTTTCATAAAATCTTTTAATCGTGATATTTCGCATATTTTTTTCAAATATGCTTCGTCGGACGTTTTTTTAAAAAACTCCTTTTTTTTATACAGAATACACAACAATGATGTAGTTTACACAGAATACATAACAATGATATGGTTTTCACGGAATATAGTTTACAATGGTAGAAAGCCAATGGTAATACATCAAGAATGTTACAATATTATTAAAAACAAATATGATGGAAGCGAAACTTCTACATTAATAATATTGTAACATTCTTGATGTATTACCATTGGCTTTCTACCATTGTAAACCATATTCCGTGTAAACCATATCATTGTTATGTATTCTGTGTAAACTATATCATTGTTGTGTATTCTGTATAAAAAAAAGGAGTTTTTTAAAAAAACGTCCGACGAATCATATTTGAAAAAAATATGCGAAATATCACGATTAAAAGATTTTATGAAAGTTATAGTGCAGTTATGAAGAAATTTCTATATTACAAGGTGAAATATTTTTCAGTTTTTTAATACTTTTGAAGTTATTAATTTTCAAAGATTTAAATTTTTATCAAAAAATTACACGTTTTGGCACCTTTATTTGCCTGTAGACTAGCAAACAGTCATGATATACATACCTGGGAGTGGTCTCATTTTGAAGCTGTTGAATGGGGCTTTAATATGATATGCGACAAGAATCAGCATCCACTTGTGAAAGGGGATTTCCCAGATAAAAAGGGGATTCCTCTCTACATTCATACTTGCAGGCCAATAAGCTTCAATTTTATTTTAGAAAAAGGATTTCTAAACATGGTACTATAAGGTAATCATTGCATATCATGCATTTTATAATGTCCTACACACTGCGTAGCAAAATTAGTTGCTTAAAAATAAAATTTTACTAGATTTGGTACATTATTTGTTACGGACTTTTCTTTTTCCTTATTTTATTTTTCTTCTCCTACTTTCATTGATGCAATCTTTGTTAGTTACAGCAGCCATTGTTAGTAAGAGACGTTCACGAAGTGAAAAAGAATGTGTTGTGTTTCTTTGTGTTTATGTGGATACCTTGACATGAACAATTTAGTGAATTTTGTTGGAGCTATCCAATATTTTGTGCCAGTCAGGACAGATCGCCGAAACTGTGAGTACGTTTGGAGGGTTAAATCAGGGAGTGAATTTTTCGGACATACTCTATAGTCAGAAAATCTGATTTAAAAATATAAAATATTTTCGATCAGACTCTTCTCATAAAAGTGACACTAACTATCTATAAGAACATATCTTAAGTTTATATTATTGTTACATTACATTGACAAGGTTATTGTGAATTACTGTTTGTTAATTACCAACTTTTGAATAATTTTTTTTTCCTTAATTTGTAATCTGTTGGAATTACGGAATTTATCAACAAAGCATTGTGTATTATTATTCTATATATATATTTTTTTTTATTGATAAGTGATTTCAATTGCATTGATTTGTTGTGTGAGATTGTATAACATTAAGACTATTTATAAATACTTTTTGTTGTTTGACATATCTGAGTTGTTTAGCTTTTCTTTACTACTCTTTTGGTTTAATATTTATCTGGCTTTAGCTGTGGAATTTTCCTTGGGCCCAGCTGTTCTATAACTACATTTTAATTTTAATCAGTTATCTTTATGGGTGTAAGCTTCCAATTGCAATAATAATTCTCTGTTTTGCGTATCCTCTCTGAGATACAGGGTGATCCGTAAAACGTGGTAGCAGAGCGAGGTTTATTTTACCTTGAAGACCGGAACTCTGGTTATTTATTGCTATTTCTCTGTTTATTTGACAGGGTTTCGTTCTTTGCCTGTTACTATATTTTTCTTCTGGCCTTGTTTCCGGCCCTTCTATAACTTCGTTTGTTTCGTGTTAGTTCTGCTATGGGTGACGACGAAGATAGTAAAAAGGGGGTAGCCAAGACACCCACTGACTTGGGTTTAGGATTGTTGGCCGGTCTTATTTATGAGAGATGGAAAGTGGGAGATCTAAGGCGAAGTGCTTTACTGTTGTTGGCGTCACTATTAGATATTAAAAGTGAGGGGTCATTGATAGAGTTGATGGAGGAGATAAAGAAGGTGGTAGAAGAGTTCCGCCGATCTGAAAAAAAAAAACCCGCCTTTTCCAAAGGTCGGTTGGGATTAGGTAGAGACCGCTGACATGGAAAATCGCGAGTTAGACAAGTACATGATCTGCCCCAATGGAAGCAATGCCGTAGGCCCGAAAGGAGCATTGAATTATGGCAATGAATGCGAACAGGGGAAGACCGATAGAGGAGATGTTAGCAATAAAACGCCGACCCAAATATTTAAGAAGGCTCTTTCCTTTAAAGACCGCTTAGCCTTGTTCTCAGATATAGTTTTTCGGGAGCGTGCGACGGGTAAATAAGAGAATTTTTGTTTAAGTGTCAAAGGATGGCTACTCTTCACGATGTGGAATTTAGTGACTTAAGAAATTATACCCCGTATTTGTGAGAAAAAGATCCATCCTTGGCTCAATGATAAGATGAATCAGTGGGATAATTGAACAACGTTTGTGAGGGATTGCCATGAGACGTCCCTGTTGAAAATCCACCGTGGCGATGAAATGGAGACGTTACGGAAATTGCGTCAGACAAGAGGCGAAATCATGAAGGTGTTTGTGAGTAGAGTTCGTCAGAAAGCCGGCATGTTGGATAAAGAGCTTACCGAATCTGAGATTGTTCGAATTGTGTTCGAGGGAATGGTACCTTTATACAGAAGATCTATATTTCTTGAAAAATGCAAGGAATCTACTGATTTGATCAAATACGCTAGACGTGTGGAGTCAATGAGTGAACTTGATGCCGCCGAGGGATACAAAGTACAATTAGTGAGAGAGAAAAGTAATCGAGAAGAAACACGTGAGAAAGGAAATAATTGGCGGTCAAACAATGGCATTGACATGGGAACTCAAACTTGCGGTATTTACTGTTTTCGATGCGGGCGATTTGGCTCGTACTCATCTCAATGCGTATGCAGCGTTGCTCTTAGGTCGGAAAACTAGGGTGGGGCGGCCCGAGCTTCAGCGGTGTCGCCCCTTCACCTGCTTTCCCTCGGAATATCACGGATGGACGTACAGGTAGGGCTCAACAGAGTGGTAGAAATTATAATGGAATATCTGGAGTAAATTCCAGGACATCCGGAAACCGCTCTGAACTGCAGTTTCGGGGAAGTAGAGGAGATCGTGAAGAAGGGTTTGCCCCGAGCGTAAATTTAACACTTGGCAATGGACAGATACTGACCTTTGATCTTGACTCGGGTGCTGATGCATCGTGCGTGAGCACTCGACACACTGATCTTCTTTTATCATTGGGTTTTGATAAAATTCCTTGTGAGCGATACATTATCTTGGCTAATGGAATACGCACTAGGGTCAAACATAAATTTCGTATGAGGGGTGAGCTGACTTTCAGAGAAAGTAGAGGCGATCCGACTTCCATATCCGGATTTGAAATGGAAGTTTTAGCTCTACCTGGATGCCTGACCGATGGTTTGATAGGATTAGACACGATGAGGCAATATAATTTTTGCATTGGTTTCAATGAGGATGGATGTTACATCCGGATAGACAGAAATGTTATGATGCGAAAAATCTTGGCGCCTGTGGGACTAATCGAATCCTGAGATCGATTATCAGCAGTAGTGAAACAACATAGAGAAAATTAGCCCCCTCCTTCTAGTAGATTTCCTTATTACGAGCACCATATTGATACTGGAGCTCATGGGCCTATCAAGGTTCATCCTTACAACTTTTCTCCAGCCGATTTAGATACAATCCACAGAATTGTACTGGATATGGAGAGAGATGGTGTGGTAAGCCGCACCGAATCTCCCTGGTCGCTGCCATACTTTCTGAAGAAATATCCTGATCGCGAGCCACGCTTCATCATTGACGCTCGTGCCTTAAACTCCATCACTACCAGTTTCTGTTATTATTGTCCCAAAATCAACGCTATAATGAGACAGTTGAAGGACACAAGGATCTCCAGAAAGCCTATTGGCAAATAAATCTCGACGATGAATCGAGGAAGGAAGTTTAATTTTGTGTATCTGGTTTAGGTACATATTGTATGAATGTCGTTGCTTTCGGCCTTAAAAATGGAACTTCATGCTTGAATCAGATTCTGGATCAGGTTGTAGGACCTGACTGGCAAAAATTTATCATCAGATATGCAGATGATCTGCTTGTTGCAACGCCGGACTGGGACACCCATGTGACGATGTTAGATGCTTTATTGAGATAGTTACATAATTTTGGTCTACGCGTGAATTTTGAGAAATCTGCCTTTGGATTGTCTGAGATTGAATATTTTGGTTTTCATATCGATAAAACTGGAATTCGACCGTCTACTGAGAGAGTGAAACCCATTCTGGAGTTCCCATACCCAAGAAATGTGTGTCAGGTGAGAAGATTTTTGGGGATGGGTCAGTATTTTAGAGAATTCATCCCCAAGCTTGCCGAAATTAATGCCCCCCTAAGAAGTTTGTTACGAAAGGGAGCTGTATGGAAATGGGGCGAGGCAGAGAGTGCAGCAGTCGATAGCCTTAAACGTGTTCTTTCGACGGAGCCTGTCCTTTTCACCTGAATTCCATCTTTATTGTGACGCATCTGGTGAAAGCATTTCTGCTAACCTCATGCAGACTTTCGAGAAAGGGGAGAGAATAATTGCTTATTCAAGTCGAAGTCTCGTGGGAGGTGAGAAAAATTATTCTATGCCGGAATTGGAATGCCTTGCGGTGGTTTATGGAGTATTGCATTTTAGACAATATCTGGAAGGCTTCAGATTTTTAATATATACCGATCACCTGGCATTGAAATGGTTGTCTTCTCGGAGTGAGATTTCCAGTCGTGTGACCCGGAGGAATCTCAAACTTCAACACTATGATTTCGAGATTTGTCATCGTAGAGGCAAGGAAAATGTTGTGGCTGATACATTATCTAGGGTTTATTGCCGCCGAATGATAGTGGAAGATTCTGTTTGGCTCGAGAAACAGAGAAGTGACAAATTTTGCAAAAGAAAGCTCAAAATAATCGCTCAAAACTCAAGAGATGGGAAGGCCAGAGGAAATTTCTTTTTAAAGAATGATCTGCTTGTAAAAAGACGATTCGTTCGGAAGAAGGAAGAATTTATTGAATTGAGAGTAGTGCCTAATGTCATGGTGAAGGAGGTTATCTAACATTGGCACGCCAACAAAGAGATTGGAGAACATCATGGCAAATTCAAAACACTTTGTAAGATTCGTGAGAAATTCTTCTGGCCTGGTATGAGTCAAGATGTTTATCAATTTGTAAGAGCCTGTGAGAGTTGTCAGTGCGTTAAGACTAGCAGGGAAGCACCGTTGGGATTGGGGGAGTTAGCAGAAAAAAGGGATCGTTGCTATTGCCGTCGATTTCACCGGCCCCCTTCCCCGAAGCGGCAATGGCAACGCACATCTTTTCGTCATGGTTGATAGGTTCAGTGGATGGACAGAGGCGAGTCCAATGAGGAATGCTAATGCTAAAACCTGTAGAAAATTTATGGAAACAGTATTTTATCGGTTTGGTTTCCCTAGGGTTTTAGTTAGTGATAATGGCGCACAGTTTAGATCAAATCTATTCCACGAATTTTGTGAAAATCACAATATCAAACACCAGTTTTGTAGCCCATATCACGCCGCCTCTAACGCTTCTGAGCGATACATAGGATCTCTGAAGACCCTGATAAAGAGTTACCTACAGGACAAACATCAAAAATGGGACATGGATCTACACAAACTTCTCTTTTGTCTTAGAGGATAAGTAAATGAAGCGACTGGTTTCTCTCCATCGTTCTGTATGTTTGGTCGCGAGACTTTGCCTGGGAATGTCGTTTTGACCAATGATGTAGAAACGGATATAACCTGTTGGAAAGACGATTTCAGTCGAAAAATAGGGAAAATTATATCAGAGATCAAAGATCGAAGAGAACAGTGCGCTTCTAGGGCTAAAGAAAGATATGACAAACAACACAAGCAGAAAGTTTTCCAGGTGGGAAATCTTGTTCTTGTACGTACTCATTCTGTTTCATCAAAATCCGGTCAACGTGCGGCTTAATTATTCTCTTGCTACGAGGAGCCGTTTGTTGTGCGCCGTGTCACTTCACGTGTATCTTACATTGTTGAATTGTTGTCTGATTCGACTCAGTCGAGGCGCGTTCATATTTCTCATCTTCGGGAATTCCAACGAGATGAAGATAATGATTAGATTTTTTTATTGTTGTTGTATTGTTTTGTTTATTCTATTTTGAGAGATTATATTTAGGTGAAATTTTGCATGCGGTGTTTTCAATTCAGGTTGAGTTAGGTCGACTTTACATCATCTGAGTGGGGAGGGATTGTTACGGACTTTTCTTTTTCCTTATTTTATTTTTCTTCTCCTACTTTCATTGCAATCTTGTGCTGTTGCGTCACTTAGTTAAGGCAAAGTGACTTTTGTGTTTGTTTTCTTTCTCGCATGATCCGCCATGTTTTTTTATCTCTTCCCTCTGTTTTCTAATTAATCTTGAAACGGCAGGTTTTCCACATTATAACTTTTTATTTATCATTTTTTAATATATATTCTTGAACCCTACCACCTTATGTAACCTTTATAATTGTTATCTATAAATGATGATGTAGATTATTATGTAATTTTGCTTTTATTTGGAACAAATTTTGTGCTGGTGAAAAGGTTTCACCATTTTGTTTCTGTCCGGGGTTTATAGTGATGTCATTTGAAGTTTCAAGTCACTCCTTATTTCTTGAAGGGCCATTGGTAAAACATTGCTTACGTCATCATGTCTATAAAATGCATTGTTGAAACACCTGAATCAGTCTTGGCATGGAGTGTCGGAGGACAAGGACGTGTTTCCTTTAGCCAAAGAGGAGTGACAATTTTGGCTGAAGCAATATAGTTTTGTCTGATTTTCCCTATGCTCAGTTAATGGCGAGACTGGTATTTCATCGTGTGGTGCGCATATTTCTGGATACATTGAGATTTGTTCTTCTTAACACAGCGTCGGCTTCTTGGATATCTGTCAGTTATTAAGAAAAGTCACACGCCCCCAAAGATGGCTCGGGATGCATTGAGCAGCCATTGTTAGTAAGAGACACTCACGAAGTGAAAAAGAATGTGTTGTGTTTCTTTGTGTTTATGTGGATACCTTGACATGAACAATTTAGTGAATTTTGTCGGAGCAATCCAATATTTTGTGCCAGTATAATCAGGACAGATCGCCGAAACTGTGAGTAAAATTTCGTTTGGAGGGTTAAATCAAGGAGTGAATTATTCGGATTTACTCTATAGTCAGAAAATCTGATTTAAAAATATTTTCGATCAGGCTCTTCTCATAAAAGTAACACTAACTATCTGTGAGAACATATCTTAAGTTTATACTATTGTTACATTGCATTGACAAGGTTATTGTGAATTACTGTTTGTTAATTACCCACTTTTGAATAATTTTTTTTTCCTTAATTTGTAATCTGTTGGAATTACCGAATTTATCAACAAAGCATTGTGTAATATTATTCTATATATATATATATATATATATATATATATATATAATATATATATATATATGCATGATGACTTAACTAATATAATATAAGGCAAATTTTTAAAATTGCTACTTTTGGAGAAATTTAAATTTAAAAAAAAACTTAAAATTTTTTAAAAAAAGTTTTTAGTAACCCCTATCTTGTGGCATATCATATTAAAGCTCCATTCAACAGCTTTAAAATGAGACCCCTCCCAGGTTTGTATCATAGGGGCGTATAAGGTTTGTATCACAGGGACCCCCCCCCCTCGAAATAATGAAGGTATGTCCTCCCAACGTTTTTTTTTTGTTGAACGGATTAGTTTCCATCGTTTTTTTTTTGTTTTTTTTGGTTGAACAGATAGGTTTCAATTGGTGTCTACTTAAAATTACCTAACCTTATATTAATCTTGGGGCCTCCCCGAAAATATATTCTGTATTCGCCACTGTTGTATCATCACTGGTTGCTAGCCTACAGGCAACTAAAGGTGCCAAAACGTGTAAATTTTTGATAAAATTTAAATCTTTAAAAATTAATAACTTCAAAAGTAATTGTTGTACACAACTGAATATTTTTTCATAAGTCTATGGTATAATGCTGCAGACCAAAAATCATGACAATCTGAGATATCAAGTCTGTGTTATCAAGATTCAGTGTGTTGATTTGACAAGGAATTAGATTAGATTAGATTAGATTAATTGAAAGTGGGTAGCTGACAAGGAATTACCCTATAGTTTATATTTTATTTATCACATTTTATTTCAGTTGTCAATATCGTATAATTTATTGTTCAGTGGTGTCACGTGGAAGTTACAGATGAATATTCTGATCACGCTAGGCCCAAAAAGAATCTGAAGAAAGTAAAACATGGTCAGATAAATGAATAAAATAGAACTTGTGTGTTGTAAATTAAATCAGAATCTTGCATGGATTTTATGCAGGATTCTGATTTAATTTACAATGCACAAGTTTAATAAATAGGATTAACCTACAAGAATAAATTAGTAAGTTAAATAAAGAAACAGAAAAGGAAATACAGGGGAATCACGCCCAATAAGATAAATAAAAAGAAATATATACAGTGCAACTTGGATAATTCGAACGTCTTTAATTCGAAATCGTGGATAATTCGAAGTTCAACTTCCTTAATTCGAAGTTTTTTATAAAAAATTTCCAACCATAACGACTTTTCGGTGTTTCATCATTGATAAATTCGACACGTGACAACTGAAATCCCCTTCCCGCCACCGTTCGACACGTGACGCTTCAGACGCCATTCGAGCTTCCTGCTATCAGTGTCACCATGTCTTTCAGTAAACCATGCGTATACAAGAATTTAACGTTCGCTGAAAAGGTCGCCGTCATTCGGGAGGTGGAAAAGGGTGTGAAGAAGAAATGCCAAATCGCCAACGAGTACGGGATAGCACCGAATTTCGTCGGTACATTGAAGGACAAACGAACGTAAGTGAAGCAGTTTTCCGTTCATTAAACATGCTTGATGATTTTGCTAACCTTAAGCGACTGAATTATACAAAACAATCAGACATTGCACAATTTTTTGAAAAACTATAATTTTTTGTATTGAATGTAATATGTACTGTAGCTTATGTAATATAAATCTTATTTGTTTACATACCTATAGTGCTTAAATCTTTCATACCATGACCTTTCTGAATAATTATTTACTTATTGACAGAATAATCTTTTCAAGCATTCAGTGGACCTGAAATTAAAGTTAAAAGATGTAACTTGTTTAATTCGAAGGCTAGGATAATTCGAAGTTTTGTAGTGGTCCCTTCAGCTTCGAATTATCCAAGTTGCACTGTATATATCAACTGTCATAAGTGTTCGGCAAGATGATCAGCTGAGATCTTAAATAAAAATAAAACACGATTAAATAGAAAAAATTGCAGTCCTGTTGAAATGCAGTTGATGGAATGTAATCGAGAGTTTAAACAAAGATGTTATCCACTAGTTGCAGTCTCGCAGATTTGAACAGTAGGAGAATGAAGAGAAACTTACTTACAATATTGTCTTAGTCTTTACATCATTAGATATCTGCAGTTTGAACAGTAGTTTGATTCATCTAGACAGATAAGATGATGATGTACAAACATGGCACAGAAGTTTCTCAAAATCTAGAGTTCACTGAACACATTCACTTGGCAATAAAACTGAGTACGGAATTGTCCGTCAAACTGTCCACTAATTATTGCATTAAACTTATGAGTCTCCTATGTAGACGATACTCATATCATCCTGTTAGGTAGGAGACCACAATTTTCGTGCTTACATGAGTGAAATCGAGACGATCTCGGTGAGATATAAAAAAAAAATCTAAATACGAAAGGGAAAGGGGAGGTTTGCACAGCAAATAAAAGCCTAAGATAATTGGTTAAGGATGATAGAAGAAAGTAAGAAATAACTAAACACAAGACAAGTCAAATAATGACGAGAGCACAAGAAACAGAGGTCAAGTTCCCATGTGAAAATAGTTGCGCAATAATGAAGGAGAAAGGTTGTCGTGAAAACTGGGCAAAAATAAATGAGAGAAAAATCGACTGGAAAATAATTAAATATAATAAAAATCTTTTCCAAGATAAAGTAATAAATAAGGAATAGAATGAAATAAATGAGATTAAAATAAAGTTAAATAAAAACATGAAAACAAAAAAAAACTAGAGAAAGCACAAATTCGTAAATTCGTTTGCTTTCACGTATTGAGCCATGGTGGACAGCAATCTGGGAAAGCTGTTTCGTCCTTATTAGGATTTATCAACCAGATTTAACTTCGATGAAGAAGCTCAGAACGCGTGAGTACCTATGGTTCCTTCTCCCGCTCTCGGAAGTGGGAACCGGCAGAAAGCAAACGACGATAGAAAAAACCCTTTAACAAGTACATAAAATGTAATACGAAAACGATGATATTTATGCACGTTAAACCTTCCTACTTACTAATTTTTCGCCTTTGCATTTGGCTTATCCATTTACTAAATTCCTTTTGTTGCCCAGCATTCAGCGGGCCAAGGTAATTTTTCTGTTCTTGATAAAGGGTTTTTTCTATCGTCGTTTGCTTTCTGCCGGTTCCCACTTCCGAGGGCGGGAGAAGACACCATAGCTACTCACGCGTTCTAGCTTTATCATCGAAGCTAAATCTGACTGATGAGTCCTAATAAGAACAGAAGCAGCTGTCCCAGATTGCTATCATTTATCATTTATTGATATCACAAATCTTCTTTAATTTGAAAGAAAAATCTGCACATAAACACTTCTTTAGTTGCATCTATCCCGCCTTCAAGCAGGAGTACATTCAGTGCAATTCTAATTACGTAAAGCAAAATTGAGTTATTAACTCACCAACGAACTGACATTCGGTTCTCTAAAGGGGATCATAATAAATCACTGAGAAATCTTGATTTTATGGAATAATGTGTGCAGTCAAGATTTTTAAAGGTATAAGGAAGTGAATATTCTCCTCTTGTGACAAAAAATGAATCTTTCTAATAAAACATGGATATTCCGAACCCCTATCTTATTTCCCCCAAAAATCATTATTTTATGAATATCTTGTCAAATGAACTTCCATCTTTCTGTTTAGTTGCTCTAAAATAATTTTCTCAAAAGATAACATTTTTATAATGGACTCATAAGTAATACATAAAAAGAGCGTGATAGAAATTTTAAAATAGTCAGTCATCCATACAAACACACTCACATCTTGCAAGTGGTGAAGGTTACTGATATTATTAAGAATCTGAACTCCGGTCTCCTGGAATTTCGGTTTTGGCCTCTTTATTGTTTCAGTATTTTATTTGAATGTAATTTCATAGTTTGCTTTTCAATGTATTCAATTCCATAAATTATCTTTCTTCTTTTCCAAACAGCATTTTGGTGGTTGACAGCCAGAATGTCTAAAATGCAAAAAATGGTGGACATTTTTCTTAGCAGACATTTTCAGGCTCAGAATCATTTTTGCAGATTTAAATGAAATTTAGAAGCATCAGCACAATGATTCTTGTTAAAATGCAAATTTATACGTTTCTATCTTTAATTACTGATTTACAGCATTTTCTTAAACTTCAAACTTGTTTCCCGAAAACATGGATTTCTGCAGTTCCGGCTCTCAACCAGCGATTTCAACTATTGAAATTACAAGAAATTTATTTTCCTAATGAACATGCGACGAATTGAAGATTCTTTCGGGACATGTTTTATATTTAACAAATTTAATAGTGGTAATAATTTTCTTTTTAATGCGTTAACATTTAATTCTTACGAATACTGAATTTATCTTAGTTGTATTCATTTTTACTCGCTTAATTTTTTCTTGTGTCTTTGGAATGCTTGTCATTCGGTTGTAAGTGTTATTTTCCTGCAGTCTCTTTAGTCCATTTAAAGGCTTTTTTAAGTGATTTAAATTGATATACTGCAATCTAATTTGTTTTATTTCTTAACGAATGGCATTTGTCCACATGAAACAGTTTACTTGTGGGATAATAAGCTTGGCATATATTTTCTCTTGCAAGAATAAGTCATTTTTAGAAACTTTTTGAAACAAACGATTTACTGTTCATGAGCATAACTTTAGAATCGAAACAGATTCGAAAACATAATTCGTATACTACTGTAATATTTACTTACTGTACTTCACCGATAAACAAATACAGCAAACAGTTTGAACAAATGTTTGTTCCAAATCGCTGTAATTATTGAAATTTGTCATTGAAGGAAACATTTTAATATGCTAAAAAAAAAGAAAAAAAAATTTTCTATCAAGTTCAACATTTTTATACCTCTCTTTCTCAATAAAAATATAAAAATACATATTAATATCTAGAAGTAGAAACTGAAATTACCTGAACGAAAGCATTTTCAAATTTTTTAGGTCTTGTTCCATTCCATAAAAGTTCCACATTCAAATCTGGCAATTCCAAAAGCTCAGTTGTATCAATGTCATCAACTGTTGCATGAGAAATATTGAACTCGAAGATATATTCTTCTTTGTATTTATTAAATACTTCGGATTTGTCAAACGGTTTATTTTCACAGAATGTAAATGCTGGAAACTTTATTGAACTGTTCCTTTCGTATTCTACTTTGGTGTCCGGAAATCCATTAATGAATTGTAACGTTGTTAGGATGTTTTGATACATGCAAAGTCCTAATGCCGAAAATAAAACACATATCCAAGTTATTTTGAGGAATTTGCTGGCAGCAGCATTCAATAATCTGTCCAATCCTGTTATGCTCAGTGAAAAATTGCTTTCATTATTACTATTTCTTGATCCACGAATGTTTATTACATTTAGGCCACCAAATGACTGTTTAATCTTACGTCTAGGATTTTTCGGTTTCCATTCACTGTTGCTTACTTTCTTCGGAAAATAATGATTTGGGTTTACTTTTTGTTTTCTTATCTGTCGGAAATATTAGAAATTGAAAATGTTATATTTGCATTCTGTATCATAATTGCTAAATTGCTTTAATAGAAAGATCTCTATGAATTTCCTATTTTGGAAAAGGATATTTCTCTATTCTTTTAAATTTAAAGAAATTCTGTTATATAGGAAACAGAATGCTTTTGGTATTATTTCATTAATTAATTAAATAAATTTTATCATAAATTACAGCAAATAATGTAGTATAATAAGTTGATATTTTCCTAAAATAGCGTATTAAGTATTAGTGTTTTTTTTCCCTAGTATCCACAAAAAGAAAAGATATTCACAGCATAAATTTTAGAAGAAATAAAACTATGAAATTAATATTTTCCAACATTCTTCAGTAACATTCTCGATATTGTTCTTTAATCATCGATTATACTTTTTTTAGTATTTCTTATATATTTTGTACATTTTTCTATTTTTTTATATTGTTTTGTGTGAATATATATTTAAAGATATGTAGCTGTTACTAACTGCATTACTGAGTAATTACTCTTATTGTCTAGCTCTGATATTTTTTTTAGTTTTTTGGTGTTTTTAGTGGTTTTTTATGCTTCACTTAACAATATATATCAGAATGCTATACACCTTAGTAAAGAATCATGGACTAATTTATAAAAAAATTGGTAACAATTTGAGAGTTCAATTTACATATCTAACTGCTTTGTTTCCAGCCACCACTTTTACTAAAACAATTGTAATTACTTAGAGAAACATTTGAAAGTGTTTTCGTTAGCTTTTATTTTCACATGTTACGGAGTCAATGAGAAAGAACAGATCTAACTTATTTCTTTATCTAATGTTTTCCAAACAGTTCTGAATTTCAAGAACAAATCATCCTATTAATAGGCAAAAATTGTACGGATCTTTGTAAATTTGTAAGCAGAGAACTAACAAATCAAAGTGCAGCATTAGAACACGTCAGGCATGACGCCACGCCCATGTTTAAACATGGCGTTTGGAATATTCTTCCCACTTCACCGCGACGGATCGCGATTACACAATAATTAACAGCGTATTGAGATTTTCTTTCCTAAATAAATGAAGTTTACACTAAAATGCATGTAGTTCATGCGTCAAAATTTATCAGAGAGTTTGTAGAACCTCGGTTTTACATAATTTCGGTTGTGTACCGCTCGCTCACTACTCAACGAACTAGGGAACAATGACAAAGCACGTGCCGTCATTGCTGGCCAGATAGGATTATTGGTATTGGCTGTTTGACATTCGTTGTTGTTATTGTTATTGTTATTGTTGAAACTGGTAAATCAATTTTTTATTTTCTTTTATTTTAACAAAATTTGGCCTAGTCATTCAAATTATATGTGGGCTGTATCGGAAGTTATGGCTTTTAAAAAATGAGCTTAAAACGTCTTTTTCAATCTTGTGTCTTTCAACAATTTCAGGGCATTTCAAAAATGTAGCATTTGTTTTACATCCCTTATTATTGTCTCAGTTTCGACGAGCCATTCTTTTAGGGCAGCAGGTTGCCATTATGTTTTATAATGAGAAACCGCAGCGCTGGCTACTACGAAAGTGGTAAATCAATTTTTTATTTTTTTTTATTTGTAAAATATTACAATAATTTTTTAACAAATAAGCCGATATTCAAATTATATGTGGGCTGTTATGGAAGTCATGGCTTATAAAAAAATTAGCTTAGAACATCTTTTTCTATCTTGTGTTTTTCAAAAACATGGGATTTGTTTTACTTCCGTGAATATTTCACGGGTCGCAACTAGTAGGCATAAAAAAGCACAGAATTAAAGATTCATTGAAGTTTGTTTTTTTTTTTAATTTTTATTCCGTTAAGTTTTAATGATTGTCAATTGCTCAGTGGAATCAAAAGAAACCTAAATAATGAAAAAAAAAATCAATGACCGTTGAGTTAAAAAACATCAAAATACAAATTAAAAAAAAATAATAAATTATTACCCGATAGCACAACTGTTAGCTTATAATTGTCTAAAAGATAAGATAAACTTGTTTTGGGACATGAATAAAATGTTTTGAGTGTTTCGATAGCTTATGTTATGCAGATTTGAGAAGCGATTGATTCCACTCTGTGAGAGTTGTGATTTCAGTGATTGAAGATGGCGTCCAATATGGCCGCCACAAAATACACAACCTTATTACAGTGGCTAGAATAAATAGTGTGACGATCGACCTGCTTTTTGGTGTTTCCAGTGTGATGAACGCCACCAGATGGCGCAACTGTTTGCGTGTGTGCTGTTTTTGCCTTATTCCCAGCTATAAGAATAGGTTTTTCAAGAATGAAATATCAATGTTTTCATATATAAATAAAAAATTACATCTTACGACAGTATGCGGGATTCTTATTTTGTTTATTTTCAAAAAATATAATAGTATGAAAAAGAATATGGTCTTTATTAACTTATAACTGAGAAGCAAAAAAATTTCAGGATGTTACGTTTTTTATTAAATAATGAGAAAGAAGAAATTGAATAATAAGAGAGGAATATTTTAACATCTAATAAGCTTTAAATACAACCTTTTAGAATTTTTTTGTAAATAATTTATCTCCACCATTTATTATTTTATCTTAAACCGTCTTGCATTCTTCTCTCTTTCAACTCATTTAATATTTGTGCCTCTCCTAATAAGCTTTAAATATAATCATTTAAAATTTTTTTTTAAATAATTTATCTCCACTACTTATTATTTTATCTTAAACTGTCTTGTATTCTTCTCTCTTTCAATTCATTTAATATTTGTGCCTCTCCTAATAAGTAACCTTACACTTCTTCTGTTTTTATCCCTTTGTTTACAATAAAAATTTAAGCTTTCTAGTTGTTTCCAACCTTCTTATTTTCAGTTTTAATCCCAGCCTTTGTTATTATTAACCATTTCAGTTTTGAAAAACCAATCTATTGCTCCCAATTTCAATATACTGGATATTTGAATTTCCACTGTTGTCAATATCTTAGTTCTTTCTAATCATGGCAGTTGTCTGCAGAATTTACCCAGGCTTCATTTCATTTAAGGTACTTGTAGTATTTTTAATTGAATCTATATTTCAGTATATTTCTAATTCCACTGTTTTTATTTTAATTATAACACAGCAAGCAGTCAATTTGCTTGTAATATTGGTGACTGAATGTATTATTTTCATCACTATAAGAATAATTAATTTACATTATAATTAGTAAATACATAACTCCAATTATGAAAAATATTTCATGTACTGATTTCTTTATTCACTTAGGAATTATAATTAGTAATAGGTTCAGTTGATAAAACAAAGAAATAACAGAAGTTATTTGTACTTCTGCTTTGAAAAGAAATGGAGACCAAAATTTTTATTTACAAATCATTTAGTGATGCAAATATACATAAAAAAAAAAGAAAGATATTTAATATTCAGAAATTAGAAAGGGAAATTACAAAAAGAATCATAAAACCTATACAAAACTTAATTAGTTTGAGATATTAAAAAAATAAGAAGTTAAAAACGAATATATGGATATTATCAAAGCAAAGAAAACAATATCTTTATCTTCATTATCATTTAAAATTCCAAACAAATACA